>JAVFBY010129559.1:0-11729 GCA_034781015.1 Tonicella lineata
AACACTTTTCGTCCATAAAACACTTTAGTGTTTTAGTTTACACTAAGTGTTTTATTTTGAAACATGAAAGTGTTTTTAATCAGACAATTAACTGTTTTAAAAAAGTGTTTTAGTGACAAAAAGTGTTTTGATTATAAACACTAAAGCTTTGAGTGTACGTTAAAGTGCTTTATTTTAAAACATTTAAGTGTTTTTACTGAGAAAAGTGTTTTAAAAGTGGGGACAGAAAGTGTTTATAAAGTGTTTAAATATTGTTTACAGTGTATAATAACTGTCTCTAATTTAGCTCTAAGTAACTCAACGTGAACTCTGAAATGTGAGCTAAAACATTTCGAGTTGAAGACGAATACCAAGTCTATTTAAGCCGCGTTCACACGATGCGATTACTCCGTTAGTCTTTTTAGTCATACTTTCTTTGGTAGAAATCACATGTTTGTTTACTTGCTTTGATTCAGTCGAATTCGACCAATCGCATGGACTAATAGCACCGTGTGAACGGGCCGTTTCTCCCTCTATATAGTCTTATATATCACTGAGTTAAGATTTCTGCTGTAAAATTCATTTAAATCGCATAAAGTTAGCGCACTATATACTTCAGATAATCTTTCCGGTCAAAGAAACATATCCTGTAGAGGTAGGTGTACTTTTTCAATGTAAAAGACTAATAAAACATAATTAAAACTAAAAAAGTATGTTACTAAATTATAACTAACCCTTTATGTCCGAAACCTGGACAAGATAAAAAAAAATGTAAAAGAAAACAAACTAGAACCCCCGACCTAAAAAAAACCCCGTCCGTTCTTAAGTCTATCGCTTTACCTTACTGAGGCATGACGGCACCGGAAGTTCGATGGGAAACTGACGTGCCGTAAATAAATCTATGCTCATGCGTTTGACTAATCACGTGACAGTAAAAAACTGCACCTACCTCTACATCCCTCTATTTATCCTTATCCCATCTTCCTGATGTAGTATTGATAACGCCAACAAATTATGACATCGGGAAGAATTAAGTTTTACTTCGAGACTCACCTTTTCTCGAGAAGACAGTGACGTACTAAGAGGATTGGGGCATATAGGTCGACTCCATGTCCCACCCACATACCCTTTTTCCAATGATGATATCGTCTGTCCCCTCCATACGCTAAATACGCGCGGTTTACCTTCGTTTGTGTGTGTGTCATTTGCTGGATTTAAAGAGTCCCTGATAGACTTGCTACTAACACTGCATGGAATGATAATACCTACACTGTATTAACATTGCCCTTCGAGAGGTAAGTACTTTTAAAACGAACATTTGTCGTTAACTCTACATATATATATTATCGGAATAGTAATTTCGTGGAAGTCTTTCACAAAATGATCGAAAGAATAGTCTGTGAGACTCCACGTAGATTCACATTACATTTGAACCAATTCAAGTGACACGGTCGTCCAAAAATGTATTATTTGAGCTTTATTACAAAATGTAGTGAAATAGTGTTTGTGTCGTTTAGAAAGTGACTATTAAAAGTATTTTCGTTATTTAGGGGTAATACTTTCTTAGTTGGAAGTTGGAACAGATTATATTTCAGAAAAATGTACAGACCGCAGTCCTGTATACAGGAAACGAACCCACGGCCCTTGTAGTCAGGGGCCGATTCCACAAAACAATTTTGACTTAAGTCAAAATAATAAATTCAATTTTGGAGAAATCTGTGTGCAAAATATCAAGCAAATATAATGTGAATATATAGGCCTACCTGGTGACATAACTAAATCCTAAATATTGAACGTCAACGTTTAAAAGTAGGTAATTTAGGCGGATTGCAAGATGTGGACTGTGGAATTGACCCCTGGCACCGAATTGCAGCATAATTGCCAGCCACCAAGAATACAAAGCCAAACTAACTGCTCTGGTTAAACTAGAATCTGTTCTAACAAAGAAATCAATGTTCCTAAATAAGGAAAATACTGTTAAAACATATGTGTTTTTATAGATAATTTCTCTACATATATAAAATATAAATATTTGGGTCAAGGGCAAAACTTTGAAGCTTTTTTCGAAAATTACAACACTAGCTTTGTACCTTAAGTGGAAGTTTGAAATTAACAAAGATATTGAAAACTCGGCCCGAACTTTTAATGGGAGTATTTCTGTTATTTACGCAAGCTCGAAAAGCTATAAATTCAATATAACAGTTTTAATTTAAGAACGAAACAGATATTTTTTTTTCTCAAACTGGAAGATAAAATAAAGAACAACATAAAGCAAAGGCTTAATATTATCGGCAGGAGCTTCCCAATGCACTGGTACTCGCAGAGCTAAGGAGCACCAAAAAGTCCATTTGTTGTGATGTCCTGTTTTTGTCCGGTCTTTGATTCTGGTGGTTTCCTTCCCATTTGACTGGCACGCCATAAAATCATGTCTGATCAAGACGTGGAACACCAATCAATCAATCAATCAGTCAATCAACCACTCTTGGCCTTGTTGTTATATGATAATATATGCATGTCAAAGTATAGGCCTAAGTTAACTTGCATATGCATGTGTTATGTGTTTTGGACTATTAACAAACTAATAAATATTGATTAACACGAAATAGTTTACAGAGTTGTTTGGCTACAGCTACTAAAACATATGCCTGTGATCGACATTTGTCAGACTCGATGCCTAGAGTCCTTGAGACCCTTTTCAAGGAGTAATTTGAATAGCTTCACCAATGTATTTTAAATTGCAATAAAATGAGTAAGAAAGTGTTACCCATATGAATGTATTTGTGGTAATCCACAACCAGCTTGCAAATACCAACGAAAGGTCTAGTCAATATTGCATCAATTGTTAAACTCTCTTCTGTTAATATTTTAAACAAGTTAAGCTTTTAAACATCTAAATGTTGAAGTTGTAAACACTGAACTGATTAATAATTAAACATGTACCTTTTAATGTGTATTATTTCAACACCTTTGTGTTTAATTGGTATTTAGTTATTAATCACTTAAACACGTGTTTAACCATGCACTTATTAAACATTAATAGTGTTTAATTAGCAACATTTAACATTTCCTGTTTAAGAATGTAATGTCGTTTAAATACTGAATATTTGAAAAACAAAGATGTTTAAAAAATAAACATTAAGATGTTTAACTATCAATCGCTTTAGTATTTATCGCTGTCAACACTTAGATGTTTAAACGTTTAAAATGTTAAAAATATTAACAGACGAGACGTTTAATAATTGATGCATAAATGTGTTTAACTTTTAAACATTTCGTTGTTACAGTGTAGGCCTATCCTAGAGTCGGTTCTTCAAAACAAAAATATATTTAATCCTGGATGAACTCCATGTCGAAGGTCTATCTCTTACCAATGATTTGTGGTTAAATCTGCTATACAGGCCCGTTTACACAGCATTATTTGAACCGGTTTAAATACCAAAGTTCATTGAAGCAAATTTAACTTAAGCTGTCTGAAGGCACAAAGTGATGGATTTGTGGCCTCGACCGGTTATAACATTTAAACTGATTTAAAATGCTCGTCTGAATGGGGGCCATTCTACAATAGACGTGTCACAATGGATTCACAATATACTGTTGCCGAAAATAAACAAGCTTATAAACAGCTTTTTCCTGGTCAAACTGACTGGCGACCAGAAAAAAGCTGGTCGGTTAGCTGGTCGACACTGACCAGCTTTTTTCTGGTCAAAACCGACCAGCTTTTTTCTGGTCGAATCGACCGGCTTTTTTCTGGTCAAAAGTCAGTTCGACCAGGAATAGGCTCGTCAAAATTCCGACCAGCTTTTTTGTGGTCGGTCACGACTGTACCAGGTTTTTGCTGGTGCAGGCGACCAGCTTTTTTCTGGTCATTGCGACCATATTATTTTAACAGTGTACCTCAATACGATTTTCGCTTGAATTCGTTTCTTTTTTTCTGGTCGGTCAAGGCTGTACCAGGTTTTTCCTGGTCGCAGGCGACCAGGTTCTTCTAACAGTGTATTTCCAAAAATTAAATATTGGATTTTAGAACTCCATTTGTAATATTTATCATTTGAACAACCACACAGAAAGTTTTGTTTATTTGGTCGCAAATCGATTTCTAAATTTCAACACACCTTTTTTAAGAAATGTTCTGTTTTTCTTTACAGCAAATATATCCGAAGTGGAGAGAGAATGGAAGCTACAATTTGACGACTGGAACACAAAGTACATTGTGGATTGGAAACATCAATTCCAGAATTTTCTTTTAAATCATGAAAGGCGATTAGAGGCTTGTGGGGGAACCGGATAATCGAACATAACATGTTTATAATTTGTACAAACGTTCTCAATTGTACCAATCACCCTTTGCAAGTCATTCTCCAAACACGTAAACAAGACTAGTTATATTAGGACTCATTTTCTTAAGTTCCAGTTTTATTTCATGGACATTGGGCCCTATCGGATAGAAAAAGGTCTGTGGAATTTGAAAAAAGGTCATTGTCCAATAAAAATGAAGATACCATAAACAAGTGCACAATGGCAACAAAAACAATTCATATTGAATTGTTTCTAAAAAATCGAGTGATCTCCCTTGCACATTGATGGCGTGTAAATATGTGAGAGGGTTAGTGTAAAATGGTACGCGGTGTGAGGTGAGGTGTAAGATAAAGCGCTGAACTGTTGGCTTAACATTGTGAGGACGCGGGTTCGAATCCCCGCGAAACCATTCTTTTTTTTATAATTTTTATTTTCTTATACTTTTGTGCTTGTCTGGGCTTTGGACTTAAAGCCCCACTAACCGCAAAACGTGATGGTAGCTAACAACCTACAATATATAATGCAACGTTTCCCGTCATTGTAATTGTAATTTGTCGTTAAGCGTTGTGAACGACCAAAGACCTTTTCCACCTATACCACCTTACCCAGTTATCGTAGACTGCAACAGCAACAACACATAACTGCCTGTTGTATTTTGTGGTGAACGTCTCAAAATACAAACGTTAACTTTGATTTTAAAGAACAAGAACAACAAGCTCGAAATTCGAGCAAACCCTGTGGGTACGGTTTTGTCAGAAAAATACTACATGTGTATTGTTTAGTTGCACTGAGGGAGATAATAGTGGCTTTACACAAAACACAGTGAAAGTTTTATTAATGGTAATGTATGTAAATTACACTGTTGTAGTGGACAAGTACAGTGTTTGAGTATTGTTCAATGCCACCGTCAGACCAAAAAGTAGCAAAGTTCTATACAATAATTGAATTCGTGTAGACTTACATGAATACCAATAATTAAAACAAGAATTGAATTCGTGTGTACTTTCATGAAGGCCAATAACTAGCATAAATATACCTCATTACACAATTAAAAGCCAGTATATATGAAACTCAATAACTTTTTCCATGGTTCAAAATTAAGAAAAAACGCTCAGATAAGTTCTTTGTCTTCTATCACCCTGTCAAGTTTCATGTAATTCCGTTCAGGGACTACCGAGAAATAGCATTTTGAACGAAGTGTCTACAAGAACAAGAAGAACAAGAACTCTAGTGGGCTTTAGACCCCGTGGGGTATAGATGCCCACGGGGTAAAAATATGAAATCAAAACTTTAAGTTTATGGAGAAAATAGAAAGTTCATAACCTTTTCTGTATGTAAAAGATACTGAAACTCGCAGGATTTTTAAAAAAAATAGTTTTAGCCCATTTAGCGGTTAGTGGGCCTCTAAGGTTAGTTATAATTTAGTGACAATTTTTTTCCGTTTAAATTATGTTTTATTCATGTTTAACATTTACATTGTGGTAATCTATCCTTCTACCGCTTACCCGTTCATGCTAACCATGTGAGGGGTCGCTAGCTATAGCTCTAGCTAGTACGCGTCTCAGTTGAGACTGCATACATGATAAAAGATCTCGCGACAATCCGAATGATTCTTTGCAGGCAATTATTGTATTCAGTTTAGCTTAATTCTTATTAGCATATATTGCCCGGCAAATCTCGTAAAACGTTTTTAATAATGTAAACTGATACAAAACCGCATTATGAAGAATTGATTCATAAATAACCTGGCGTATCTTCACACAAATGAATAACAAAAAATGCAATAAATATCTATAAAGTTGCTGCAAACGGTAATGAAATTATGAAAATAATTTTACAAAACTAAAGTGTCCAATTGCAGAGAAGATTCAATTTGTCATGCATGCAGCCTGTACAAATATTTTTTTTACTCATTTATACATGTGAAGCGGTTATTAACCGCTTCATATTTGTTAAGTATGTGCATGTACGAGTCAGTTTATACGTCAAATTGGATGATGTATGCTACTAATATCTTTATCATTGTTTTCTCTTTTTTACAGTCATTTTTGTGTTCTCTTTTTTATATATAAAATAACATATTAAGAACAAAAAAAATCATGTCAAATAAAATATAAATGATGGCTGCATGCAAGATATGGCTTTTTGTATAGGAGTATGCAATCTGTACTGTACAAGGCAATTTCAGGGTTTTAACATGTCTTTGTATATATATATGTATATATTATATAACCGATCTCTTTGTATCATATACTATAGAGTTACATACTTCAATTATCCCTGTCCAAGTAGAGATCCAGTAAGTTTTCATTATAGATCGTTTTACAATTTTCTACGTATTTTTACTCTTTGTAGACCTTAATTTTGTTTTTAAGATTACAAAACTTAAAATCTTATCAGAAAAATGTTTTTCGTGTTTATTTATTATAATTATGATGAGGCGTTGCATACAAAAGGTAGGTTTTTTGTTTGATTGGTGTTTAACGTCATACTAAAGGGTATTTCACCTAATAGGAAGACGGATTCTCCACTTCTTATTCTGCGTGACTTAATATGGTGTGGAAAAAAAGAGAGGACACCTCGGAAAACCACCTCCGCGATCGCCGAAGTCATCTCGTTATAACTCCCTTGTATGCCCAAGAAGGTCCACTGGGCAAGTTGAACTCGAGCGGAACATCGAGCATACATGAAGTAAGAGGTATGATTGTGTTGTATCACAGGTCAATTAACCCCAAGTATGAAACGAGCCATTGACACACGCCAACAGTCTTGAAGCTCAAGCCAACACGAATTGACGAATAAGCGTCTTCTAGCGTGAAATAGGGTTCGCTCAGACCACTTTAAATGAATTGGTGAAATCATAAGTAATTTATAACGCGCATGTTGACAAAATAAAGATGTTTGCCGCAGGAAAGATATTCGATAGTAGATTACTAATGTATACGGTTGAAGAATTCCTCACGTATGAATTACATATAGTGGCAGTCTGATTCTCGAGAGATCTCCTATGAACTACGTGATCACGATAGATCTCTGAGGCTAGATGGTGACATCTTTTTTCGCCTGATTTTGGGATCAAGAGCTTAGAAAATGTAAGATGATCTTGATTAAGAATTATATCTTACAATGTATTTCATATGAGGGACCATTGTTCTTGTGGTTAAAATCTGACAGGCAAATCAAGGGACTATATTTTCCCTCAAAGAGGTAAAGTGTCACAAGAGGTCAACAAGTCAACCTGACAAAAAACACACCAAAATAAAAAAGAAAAAAGTTACAACCTCTCCAAACACGATTATTAAGGAGTACATTCTGCAGAATAACTATCACTGAAGAAGATAATACTTGTACACATTTTATTTTGGGTGCTCTTGATTCAGACATACCGAAGTAACATGCTTCAGTCTAAATGTAATACATACTTGACCTTTTTATGACGTATTTTTAATTTGACCTATCTGTTTTACTGCCCCCAATCATCGAACGGCTTTAGTTGCATGATCGTATCACGTGCAGTAAATGACGTCACCATCGAAATAGGTCAGCTTCAACATGTCACCATAAAGCCTCAGAGGTCTATCTTGATCACGTAGTTCATAGGAGATAGGAGTTGATTCGAACAAAAAGAAACGGCGGGAAACGAACAAAACTCGGATGCTGTGCAGTCTACGTCACATGAAACGCAACCTGAGTAAACCTCGAGTGTGAACTGTAGCCTATAAGGGATCTGAGAAACCGCATTGTCGTTGTAGTCTGGTTCTCGAGAGATCTCCTATGAACTACGTGATCAAGATAGATCTCTGAGGCTAGATGGTGACATCTTTTGTGCCAGATTTTGGGATCAAAGAACAACTAAGAAAACGTATGTAAGATGATCTTGATTAAGAATTTTATCTTAAAATGTATTTCATATGAGGGACCATTGTTCTTCTGGTTACAATCTGACAGGCAATTCAAGGGATTATTTTCCTTAAAAGAGGTAAAGTGTCACAAGAGGTCAACAAGTCAACCTGACTCAACACAACAAACACAGTAAGAGAATTTTTAAAAAACTTAAGTTACCATGCACCTCTCCAAACACAATTATGAGGCAGTTCATTCTGCAGAATAACCATCACAGAAGAAGATAATACTTCAGACATACCGAAGTAAATTTTTAATTTGACCTTTGAACTATCTCTTTGAACTGACCCCAATCATCGAAGGGCTTTAGTTGCATGCTCGTATCACGTGCAGTAAATGACATCACCATTGGAAGTAGGACAGCTTAAAGATGTCACCATATAGCCTCAGAAATCTATCTTGATCACGTCGTTCATAGGAGATCTCTCGAGAATCAGACTGTTGTCGTTGATGTGTGTCAGTGGCGCATTTCATACTTCGGGTTAACAGACTTCTGGTTGTGCGTATAGGCTAAACAAAAAACTAATTAAAACAATCCCAATGTTTCGTTTAGCTAGCATAATAGACTTACAACACATGCAGAAAAGCGCCATTTATCCCGTTGCCTGTTGTTTCGCAACGCGCGTTCTACCTCACGCCTGTAAAACAAAAAACGAAAACCTGTGTCTATACATTTAGGTATATATGCATTGAAAATATAATACAGTATGTGAGAATATATGAGTCAACAAGATGGCTGTTGTTAAAACGTCTTCCCACAATCAGTGTGAGAATTTGAACAGGTCATACCATACAATTTGGAAACCTATCTGACCAGAAATGAACATATATCTTGTTAAATAGTTCTAAGGAAAAATTCTATTCCAAACCATTTGTGTTATTAAACAGATTAACTGTTGTCTGATGTAAAATAGTAGACTGGTCCAAGCGAGATTTATGGCCACCAAAAAGTCTGTGTTTTAGTCTCTACTGAATTTTTCACTCCAGGGGCTGAGAATGTTTTGTAAATCATATTTTCAATAAAATAATTCTTATATCACACCTTTTTATTTTCACTGCTGAGTACGCCTTTTTCAATGGTTTATTCTACATTTTCATTGATTATTTGTGTTAAAATATGCACACAAAAAAGTGTACATTTATGAATTTGGCAGATAGGTAGAATATTAAAAAAATGATTGAAATATATCTCGACGTCAAAGATTTCCTTCCTAAATAGGGCCTAACCCATTTTATCACAACAATTATTGTCCCAAATCATTTGGTCCAAAACTTTTTAGGATAGCTAATATTTTCCAGGATTTGTAGATGACAATTATTTTTTTATGATATATCGGCGGCCATTTTGTGGACTCGCGTATTATTTTTTTTTTTTTCTTTTGTCGTAGGCTATAATATATTAAACAACAAAACTATTAGTATATATTAGACTGTAGACAGTTACGGATTTTTTTCCCGGACACAAACATGCTACAGAAGCACCATTATGTCGATTGTTTACTAGAGGAAACTTCAGTCTGATTCTCGCGAGATCTCCTATGAATTACGTGATCTATCTTGATCATGCAGTTCATAGGAGATCTCAGGAGAATCAGACTGGAGGGAACTTCTAACTGTATTCTCTCATTCTCTGGAGAGTCACTATTAGCCATCCAAGCCAAACGACCTGCTTTCGGCACTCCATTGGCCAGGCATGCTATTTTGTCTATGTATTTGTGGACAGTTTTTCGTTGATGAATATGAAATCAAAGCGATATTTAATCCACTCAGAAAAGACCAAGCGGATCATGGCAAAGTTACAGACCTATCCCATTGAACTGCTTCACATTTAACGTTACAAAACTTTTGAAATCACGTCACTGACAAATGGAAATCGCGTGCCAACTGACAAGATTTGGCCCCTATATTCAGCTTGACAAGTCACGCCAACTCTCGAATTCACGCGGAAGCCCGTTTAAAATGGCCTCTGTATTATGAAGCCGAGTATATACAGACCAAGGGCAAGACCAAACGCGTAAGACTACTGTATATTATAATAAGAACTCCCCCGCCGTTCATTGTGTAGCTTGATTGTTCGTCTGGAGTCGATGATAAGAATCAAATATAAGAAGATCTGACAAAGCGCTGGCTTTCTACGCTCTGTTTGTACGAGAGCAGTCTCCTACACTTTAAATAAACAAACAGTGCTTTTGGAGGCGTCCATCTGTTATTTCTATCTCTATTTCGGAGTACGTCAGGGAAAAAACTCTTTCGTTTTTTATTTCTTTTCTTGTGTGAAGTCTATTTACTGTGCGGCCCAGTAATGAGGATTGGCAACAACACTCAGAAAGCTGGTAAAATAGTTCACTTTGAGCGTCAAACAACTGAGCCGTTGAAGAGCGTGGCAGGTGCGAGCATTGGCAGACAGCCATACGCCATGGCAACACGCGGCAAAAACACGTAAAACCGAAATTTGACAAAAAGATGGAACCTCTTCGAAAGTCGTATAACTTGATGTGATTCGTCGACTTCTATATAGATGAACAAACAAAATGTATGATACTTAATGAAACATATATAGATACAGTTAACAAATACAGTTTATTTTCTCCTCAATTTTCAAGTAACACAATTAAACTTGTCTACTTTAGCATGCATGCGAGCCTACGAGGACCGCTTGCGTGCTAAAGAAGACGAGTTTAATTGTGTTAGTAAAACCATTTTTAACAAAAAGATTACCCGTTTTGTGTTATCGCATTTAGAGCTGGGCTCAGTTGCTCAAAGCGGATTAAATCACTTATCCAGGATAAGCTAACAACAGTCCATGTTAAAAGTCTATCTCTAATCATGGATTAATTTGGGATCCGCGTTGTGGCTCAGTGGCTAGCGCATCTGACGGCAGATCCTCCTTCGGTATACCACATAGGTCCAAGCCGCCCAGTGGATTCACCTAGGTATATGAGGGAGTTAGGTGACTTCGGCAATCGCGAAGGTGTTTTTTACCGAGGTTTCCTCTATAAGTTGTGCAGAGTAAGATTTTGAGAATCCCTTGTCATATACGCGAAATAGCCTTGAGTATACAACGTTTAAACATCAAACAAACAAATCCTGTAGTGATTTAAACTAGGCCTATATAAATTACAGACGATTATCTTGGTTTTGAACAACCGGGCCTTGAGACATCTAGCCTATATATAAGTGGTTTGTATATAGTCGATTAATCGCAGCCACCCCCAAAACCTTGGTAAAGTCAATGCTTTTTTTAGGCAAATCAGAGTTCGATATTGCACGCATTTAGTAAAATTAAATGAATTGTACATATAGGCCTGGCTCAAAGGCAAATCTGTGAAAAATAATGTGTAAGTTTTGGTTGGCTATACACATATCCAGTCGGTCTCTTTTGCAACCATATATTCACTCAGTTATATATATAGATCATTTGTATCTACAAGATCGATTGATACATAGTGAAGGGACATTTTGAAAGTGACATGTTGAGACAAGTCGGCAATCTTCGGCCATTTCCGTACCGGTAATAACCTCGACTGTCGATCAGGTCATTTTGGGTAAGG
>JAVFBY010129670.1:0-11729 GCA_034781015.1 Tonicella lineata
GACAAGAATAACACCATGACAGTGCACAGTCCCAATATGCTAGCTGTGAAATAAAATAAATTTCAGCTTGATACATCAAGTATTTTTTTAGATAGAGATCGGAATATGACAATAGGTAGACAGGAGACGGACGGACGGACAGACGAACAGACGGACGGACGGACGGAGCCTATTTTAAGATACCCCTGCAAATATCTTTGCGGGGGTATAAAAATATTAAATTAAAATAAAAATGAAAGTTACATTTTAATTCAAAATTCAAATGTGAACAAAAAATTAAGCAAAGAATTTCAATCATTTGAAACAGAAATAAATGTAGCCCTAAACAGTTTAGCCGTAATCTTTGTTACAAAATAGCTTGACCCTCATCAAAATCATCTAAACAAAAAACCTTAATTTCAGTTTAAGAAAAAGCCACAATTCAACTGAAACTCGTAAACTCAAATCACTTATCATAAAAACCTCAACAATAAAACTTGACCATTCATGTATAAAAGAAGCCACAATTCAACTGAAACAGTAAACTCAAATCACTTATCATAAAAACCTCAACAATAAAACTTAACCATTCATGTGAGAACTATCATAGGAAGTATAGGAACTTTAATGTACCTGAACAAAAAACCTTAATCAATGCACTGTTGAGTTAAAGAAGCCACAATTCAACTGAAATGGTTAAATCAAATCCTTTAAATCATTTTACCACAACAGTAAAACTTAACACTGCATGTATGAACTACATGTACATGTAACATAGGAACTACCTGAACAAAAAACCTTAACCAGACACCCACATCAACACAGACACCACCAGATTTCCCTCTCTTTACCATCCCTTTCCTTTAATTCATTTCTGAAAGTTACATGTAAAAGGTTTCTAAAGATACATGGTCGCCCAAAATCATCTTTAATCAACAATTTCAGCAGTGTTTGTCTAAAATTGCATTTTGCTATTGATTTTGACAAATTTTGTAATTCAAACATCAAATGAAGTTTATATTTTAAACCAATTTTGCTTTATATTTTCTAAATGTACATCGATGTATTAACAAAATTACCAAAGCAGTGACAAATGCAAATGAAAGGTTATCTAAAAAAGATATTAAAAGGAGCAATTTTTAGGTAATGCTGGAAAACATTACAGCACAGACCTGTGTGTCATATAGATAATTACAGTACAGTATGACATTTTACTGAAAATTGTGTTTCACAACCTACATTGTATTACACCCCAATTGCAAAGTTTCATACATGTGATTAATTAACAAGAGTTTTAGTAAACCCAACATACGCACTTACGGGGTGCCGTTAATGAACATATGGTAACCAAATGCATGTCAAACTATGGTATTATTCAACATGCCATCTTTAAAGGAAGTATGTGAAAACAGTGATATCGATTTGGATGCCAAAGTAAACACGTATTTGGTTACCATGTTAATCACATAGGTCCATATAGCTAAAGACAGAATTTGTAAAAATAAAAAAATTTGGTGAATCCATAACAGCAAAAGGCACAACATATGGCTGGTGGTAAATGTGGCTGCCAAGTTTCATAAAAATAGGCCTTATATTTTTCTAGATCTGCTGGAAAGCGAAATTTACTTTTGATTTTGGCTAAGTCCAACTTTGCATCCATGGAGATGCATAAAGATAGGCCATAGATTAAGAGCTTTGTTCCGGAAACGAAATTCATGAGAACTTCTGTTTGTGCGTAATTCAACTTTGCATCCATAGAAATAAACAAAAAATTCAAAATGGTGAACCTGTAGCAAATGGCACAACTACAACTTACTGATGGTAAATGTGTCTACCAAGTTTCATAAAGATACGCCCTACAGTTTTCGAGTTTTGCTCTGGAAACAGATTGGAGCCATCCGGGCGGATAGACGAACAGACAGGCATCCAAAATATTGGGGAATCCATAATGGAAAAAGGCACAACTTAAGTTAATGGTTAATGCTTATACAAAGTTTCATAAAGATAGGCCATATAGTTTTCCAGTTCTGCTCCAGAAACAAAATTCCCTTCTACTTATTGCTAAAGGCAACTTTGTATCTATGGAAATGAAGGGAAAAAATATATATTGGTCACCGTGAATCCATATCAGCAAAACGCACAACTTCAACCTATGGTGAATGTATGTACCAAGTTTCATAATGATAGGCCTTTTAGATTTAGATTGGAGCTAACCGGCCGGACAGATGGCTGGCCGGACGCTGATCATACCATAATACGACCGATTTTCACATCAGGCTTATAAAAATTACCTGCTTGGTGAGAATATATGATATGACACCGCCGTTGTCCGTGACTTTTTTCATCAATTCCTGCTTTAATTTGAACTTGACACCAGAGGCGAACTCAAACACAATTTTACAGTCATCAAATAATGTTGATCGACAGCTCTTCCCCATCAGTTCATCTGCATTGATTTTCATTTTCTTTTAATATCTGAAGCAGAAAAAAATAATAGAATTTAAGTGAGATCTGTGGTTTTTCAAGTAGATGTTATAAATGAATTTGCCATGACTATTTAGCATGAGAGACTGACTGCATGTACATGTTAGGGATTTATAGAATAGTCTTACCTCAAAAATTAAATTCTAAGCTATTAAATATTGTATAAAATTGCTGTTTATCAGGCCATTTATAAGGCAAACAAGGGCTTAGGCAGAGGGACCCTAAATTGAGAAATTGCCTCATTTGGGCACCCTGTTTTAAGACATGCAGGAGATAGGGAATTGTGAAAATAGGACACCCAGTTACTTAAAAAGTAAAGGAAAACGACCATTTTAAACACCCTACTTTTGATTTCTGGCTAAACCCCTGAAGGCAAATTGAAGTTATTAAATTGTTTCTACCAAGTACATGTACATGTATATTTGAAACGTTAACATCGAATTATGGTATGCCAAAGAAACCACCAAATTGTTTGAAATGAACCCAGTTCAATAGGGATGTACATAAAGCCTACAGCACACGAGAGCCGAGCTACCGACCTCAATTAACTGTCACCTCAGCAATAAAGTTTTGCTGGACACTTTGAGATTTTGGCTGAGTCAAAGTCCCCACTTTTGGTTTTGACTAACGTCATTTTGTACAACAGTGTGATACAATCACATGACTATTGTGAGCGTTCCGATTGGACGTTGATTATGCCTGAGATGTTGGCTTATGTCCGAAGCACACGATGAGTTTCTAAACTAGCATGGCCAGAAATATCAAATAAGACAGATATCGGATCAAAAATCACTTGAGACCAAACACGCAGCAAAACATTGCCAGAAATTTGCCGCAGTTTTCAGTTACTTGAGGCTGGTAGCTCACCTGCTGGTTCTCGTGTTCAGTGTGCTACAGGCTTTAGGCAGTTTAGGGGCCCATTATTATAAACCTACAAACAAACTATGAAAAGCCTTAATTTCTCTTTCAACTCATTGAATAACTTTAGTTTAATTGTTTTTTACTTTAAATTTTAAATTAAAATTTTACTTTTAAATTAAATTTAAAATTTTTAAATGAAATTTTTTAATTTCAACTATTAGATTAACTTTTTTAATTTAATTTTTTAATTTAAGTTTTAATTTGTTAATTTTTATTTTTAAATTTAAGAAAGTTAAGAATTAGTTTGATGAAATGGGCTTGTCTATAGTTCGATCAGGATATTATTTTTCGGCAAACCTGTTATGGTAAAAGCCATGAAGTAATGTTATTTCATGAAGGAACTTCATTGTGCTGTTATAACTCAAAACCCCCGTATTGTTAGGTCTTTCATTTGTTGGTTTTCAATGTTGTTGAGGGGGTTGGCAGGCTGTCAAATGAGGAAAATAACATTAAGTAGGGTGCAAAACCCCTATCAAACAAAATTAATCCATATGAATGCCCCGACTGGAAAGCTGTCAGTGTTCCATGAACCCCTTGTTTTATTGGGTTTGGGCACCCAAACTTGCTGCTCTTGAACCTGTTTAACAGGTTGAAAATTGGCCTGGATCAGGCCCTTCTGACAAACATCTTTCTATGCCAACAAAATGCCTATACCATCTAACCATTACATTTTTTTTCACACGTGTTGTTTTAATGTGTAAACATATTGTAACATATATTTATTATTACCATGTACATGTATTATCTATTTATTATTAAGTCTTTGTTTTATTACAGTGTTCCTATCTGATAGTGAGTGATAAGGAAAAGTCAGATTCATACCGATGTCAAACAGCCAGGAAGTATAAAATACCTGTTGTTACCATAGACTTCCTAAACCAGTCTGTGAAAGCTCACAAAATTCTTCCCGTCTCCAAGTTCTATGCTTCTGATGAAGATGCTAAACTGGAAAAAGAAACAGGTAAAACAAAGGGTTTTTTTTCTTCACGAAGTTATTTATGTAATCCAGTCAGAATATTCTCAGAAACAGAAACTCAGAACCAATCAAATTGTCTTAAATCTGTAAATGCATAACTATTATCAAAGGTTCACGCCAGATGTTATCCAGCTACTTTCTATAAAATCAAAGTCATTTCGTAATTAAATTAAATTATTGAATGATAATAAACAAAAATAAAAATAGGGGCAAAATTTTAAATATGCGTCATCTCATGCTTTTAGTTTTACACACTACTTCCCAAACGGGAATTCCCCTTTTGCAGAAAAGACTTCTCGTTAGAAAACTTTCGGAATGTGTACAGTTTGTCAAAATAAAATAAATAGAAAGTAAATCTAGCACAATTACATTTGATAGTAACGATTTTAAAAATTGCATAGCTCTATATTGTCGTACAACGTGTAGGCTGAGTCTTTTCATACAGAGCTCTAATTTGCCTGGCAAGGACCAAATAATTTACTGAATATCACAACACAAAATGGTGCTTCTGTGTGACCAAGCCGATTGTATACTGGCAAAGATTTTAATCAAATGATTGAATGCTTGTCTGGCTTAATGTTAATGAGATTTCTTTATATTTCTCATAAATATGCATTGTTATTGTGTTTATATTTCAGAAAATAAACCACTCTATGAAAATTTGAACCAGAAAACTGAAAGTTTAAAAGAAGTTTCCTCAGACATTAACATAGATGCAACAGTTTGGAAACCCAATGATAACAGCATACCCTATTTCAATGAGGAATTATTTGAGCTGGCTACATATGCTGTATATCATGTAGGTATTATTTTAACATTACTAGCGTGGTGTTCTCTGAGCTATTGGGCAGTATGAACCCCATTTATTGTAGTTTTAATGGAGGGTTGTGCTCTCTGAGCTTATTAGCATTAGGAAGTAGATTTATTGTGGTGTCATGCTTTTTGTCTTTCCTTGTCTTGTCTTTTATGTTGCCAAGGACGTCAAGGGGTGGATTCCCCAGCTAACACGCCGTCATATACACATGTAAGTGAAATACCCCTGAGCACAGCGTGCGTGCTATATATGTATATATGTGTGCTTCATATATATATGTTTAAAAGTATATGTGGTTTCCTCCACCCATTGGGCTAACACGCCGTCATATAAGTGCAATACCCCTAAGCACAGCGTTAATCCCCAACAAAACAAACAAACCTAGGTTTTTATCACAGATGTCGAAGGTGGTTTCTTTTATCCTTTGGTTTGGCACACCGTAATTTGAGTGAAATAAGTATGCCCTAATCAAATTAACTGAAACATAAAATCATAAGCCTGTTAATTTGAAGTATGCAACACCTGTTTTATATAAGCTAACCTAAATTAGGAACCAATCACACTGTTATAACATATGATGTGATGAGCACACAAGAAAATTTAGATACATTTGAATCTAAGTATATTTCTGATAAACAAATGTTAAAAGGAGACAAAAAAATTAAAAAAAATATTCGTAAAAGCTAGTTTATTCACAGACTATGATTTTGATTTCTCCAAGTTCGCCCATTTTTTGTTTGAAGGGAATAATGCAGCTTCCTCAATTTACAACACTTAAAAGTCAAGAGCTTTCACTATTATTTACCGGCCTACAATGCTGTAGACATGCCCAAATGGTGGTTGCATACAAAACGCAATACAAAGATAACCGAATGATAAAAGACAGCATTACTTGATATATATTTTTTTAATGACATGATAATGAACTAGCCATTAGACCTTAATGTATAACTAGTATATAAAGCTAGAAGTAGTAGGCTACATGTGTACAAAAGTTTTAATTGTTAAAAAGACATATAAGCCACTACTGGTAACTTTATTACAAATTCTTGCTCACACTAGGAAGGTTTATACATTCATCCATTACACTTTACAATGTATGTTTTTAAAAGTACCTACACATGTACACCAAAATGTAGCCATCTTATTTTATGTCACATAGTTATCACAGTTTACAACTGCCAATTAATAATTTAAATATGTTTACATGATAAAGATTTTTGTATAATTTGTATCCTTTGTTTCTTTGATTAGATAACTCTGATTTATTGATTGAATTTTGTTTTCTTTTCATTTCGGTCATTGATACATGTATATTATTAAAGGAGTGATTCATTTTAATACTCAGATCTTTTTTCTTGTCTCCATATTTTAAAGAGTTTAAATATTGTCATTCATTTTTCAGAAATTCAGGCTTGAATTCCATTTAATAGAGATCCATGTGAACAAATTAACACCAGGTTCAAAGAGCTATAAGTTTAGGATTTACCATCATGTTTATGGAAAGGTGAGGTCAAATATGTAATTTGTTAAGATAGACAATCAAGCATTCTTCCAGAATTAGCCTATCTAGTGCCAGTCCAAAAACATTTTTTGAACCCCCAAAATGCCCGTCCATATCCTATCTTTTTGCCAGGAATTTTTGTTCATGCAAGCCTTTACCCATTCAAAAGACAGGTTGACGGCCAGGCCTCTAGATTTACCCCTGGAGATGCTTAAAGAGGCTACATGTATACCGCAGAATTTAGGCCAAAAATCGACTGAAACAAATTTTACAGACTTTTCTATATTTTTCTAGTATGGCCCAAAGTAAAAGCTTTCAGAAAATATCAACCTCCAGAATGCGCAATAAACCGTATAAAAATAAAAATTAAGCCTGTAAAATCTATAATGGGGGTCGCTTTATAGATTTTACAAACTTTATTACTATTTTTGCACATTATATCGCGCATTCACGAGGTTGATATTTTCTGGAAGCTTAATTTTGGGCCATACTAGAAAAGTATAGAATACCTGGTTTAATTTGTTTCAGTTGATTTTTGGCCTAATTAATTTAGCCTCTTTAAGAGAGAATATCCAATGTTGATTGTAAGCGGTGGATATGTAAAAATGTATATTTGTCTAACTAATAAGAATTTCATGTTTATCCTGTGGCAGGAGCTGACTCACATTCTTGTTGATCTTAAATGCATTGGTCAAAATGTTTTCTGAACAGAATTGAGGAATATTGCCTAGCTATAGAATTGGCATGTGAGGCATTAGTTTACATTGCATCAATATCTTAGAGAGAAAATTCTGTAACAAGTGGTTGGCACTTCCTGATGGAGAGGTGAGCAGTGGTCATAATGTTTTCTGAACAGAATTGAGGAATATTGCCTAGCTAAATCGGATAGTGAGGCATAAGTTTACACTGCATCAATATCTTAGAAAGAAAATTCTGTAACAAGTGGTTGGCGCTTCCTGATGCATAGGTGATCAAAGGGCTAAAGAGCATCAGGCAGCCAATTGTTATGATGTCTTGTTTTTCACCCTGTCCTTGTCCTGTCTTCGATGTTTCTGTTGACATCAAGTTGGGTTTTCTCTTCCCATTTCACTGGCACGCGGTGATATATGAAATACCCCTGAGCGCAGCTTTAAACACCAAACAATCAATAAAACCCTTATAGTAATACTTTTCTGTTAGTATCAGTATTTTACCCATCTTGTAAGTTCTGTTTTAACCATTTAAAAAAATGTACATCATATTTAACTTATCTGCTTCATTTTTCAGGGTTTAAACCAGTTGGAGTACCAGTTTGCTCATCATGCTGAGGACGCCCTGTATTTATTCTCAGAGATTCAGGACGACATCAGATCTATGTCCTTTGAGAGAGTAGATTCAAAGATGGTTATTCCAATCGAGACTCTTGGAACACGGCAGTTTAGACAGGTACCAGTTTAATCAATGTGTATAATAGCAGTTGACTGCATTGAAAAGTAGAGTAAGGGGACTTTTTGACTCAATGTTTTAATTTATTATAAAATCAGATAGTGATTGGAAATATTAAATTGAAGTGATCAAAGTTTTTCATTAGTACATCAAAAAAAGTCATATTCATATAATATTGGCAGAAGCCAATTTGTATTGATGCCTTATACTGTGAATTCGCAAACTGTTGGTATGGCCAGCACCCTACATATGTGATGGTGTAATGTAAAATATAGTCTAAAACACTGATCAAACATTACAACATCTGTTGTAATTTTGTTATCAGATTTACCGCAGAAAGGACAAGAAAGACAACCCTGTGCATGAAGTGAGTTCTCTTGTTTCAATGGTCTGGAAGGAAGCCGTTGGAGAATTAAATCAAATCATCTCTGTACCAGTGAAAAATATACAGATAGACCAGGTAAGAAATACATGCATGTAATTGTCAAGGTGCACATTGGCGCTTCCAGGATCATGTGATTTCATATGACGTTGTTTGTTTTGTCATCACAACACTTTGAGAAAACAAGCAGAACTTCTTTTGGGTGGGCTGGTTGGGTATATAACAGAATACCCGGAAATACTTGACCTTGTGTGAACTCCATTAAAGGTCACTTAATAAAGGTCACACCTATTGGTTATAAGGCATATAGTTTGAACTTTGCCTCTCCTATGGTTTATGAAATGTTTCCATTGAAAACAATTTTGACCATAATGGGGAGTGTGAATTTCGACATTTCTTGAAAGTGCCCCTAGGACGGCATACATGACATAACACAATTTGACATAAATAACCATGACGACCAGTGCTGAACATATCTGGTTAAAATCACTTTTATTTAGAATGTCCAGGGCATCTTCTGATCAAAATGTTTTTCTGTGTTTCTTTATTTAGGTAGAGAAGGCAGAAGGGGTGTTGTTACAGATTAAAGAAGCCCTCCAGAGAAAATCTAATATTAAGGATCTACAGAACTTATCGTCACAATTCTATGAAGCCCTTCCTTTCAGGAGTACAGTTCCTGTAACAGACACTCTTACTCTTAGTCAAAGACGAGATGTGTGTCAGGTGAGTCTTATCCGCAACATGTCATATGTGACCTGGCATAGCAAAATGAGTCACAGTGACCCTATTTTCTTCATCATATAATAATCATTTTCAGATTACTCACAGTACTGAACGAGGCATCAGTAGCCAACTTCAAACTGCAATATATCAAAGATGAAACGTCATAGACCTATGAGTGATGCATCGTTGTAAAGCTGAGATCTAATAATCTTGATTGTACCAAAACATCAATTATGAAAACAGGGTCACTGTGACTCATTTTGCTATGCCGGGTCACATATATGTGCAAATATTCAGGTTCTTACTGAAATAATTTTTAGTATCATATTGAATTTTTTCCATTTTTTAATGCACCCTTTGTTTATCCTGCGTAAACATTAGAAATGGAGTCTGAATTGAGTTTTTTTAAAATGATTTGTTTAATTCTGTCTCAAATTTAGTTTATTCATTAGCTTATGAATCCCTGTTTTCCCAAACAATACCGGATGATTCACATACAAGTTTCCTTTATGTATATATGTTCAATATGATAACATATAAGTATACAGACTTGTATTTCACTTCCTTGTTTAGACACTTCTTATCTCTAGTACCAAAGAGTTAGTTTTGCTCTCGGGTAGTTTGACTGTGCGCTGTGCAAACCAAGATGGCGTTGGATTGTTAGCGATAGAGTTGTATTCCTATCTTCAGTTTTCAGTCAATGTATGAATCATCTTCTCAGTTGGGTCATTGTGTTGTGTTGCTTGATTAGCCTAGTTAACACAATACTGTAATGACAACAGCCATACAGTGTAGACTAACAAAGTGATCGTGTATATCTTAAAGAGGCTATACCACAGAATTTAGGCCCAAAATCGACTGAAACAAATTAAACCGTGTTTTCTGTATTTTTCTAGTATGGCCCAAAGTTTAAGCTTTCAGAAAATAACAATCTCGAGAATGTACTATATAACATATTGACCTCGAGAATTTATACCATATATCAACTATTATATACTACCATATACTACCATACATCAACTGCTATATACCATATCAACTTTTCTGAGGAAGTTGCTATCAACCTTGAGAATGTGCTATAAGTCAATAACACGATCTGCATTATAAATTAAAATATTACAAACTTTATTATTATTTCTAATCAAGACTAATTGTATCCAAAGTTGATTTTCAAGAATACTATGTTTCATCCAAGATAAAGTTTCACATTTTACTTGGAAGATTAATATCTGTAACACCCCCTTCACATACACAGATTTTTCTTACGGATCACGGAAGTTAACAGATCCTTATGATTTGGCCTTTCTTATGACTGATTTAGGAGTTGTTACGAGTTATTGGAGCTTTTTACAGTTTATTACAGATTATTACGAGTTAGTACTATGTATTTACGGCAAAATTCCTTGATTTGTTACGAGTTGTCACGGATAACTACGTGCAACTTACTGGCATTTTACCAGCTTTTGTACATTTTGTACAAAATTATGTGACACATTGGTCTTAATTGCATACTTATGGTACATTTTATATCTACTCATGTTTAATTTGAGCTGTTAAATTTCAGTTGATTCGTGACATGATCAGTGTGGGTGAAGTGACATATTGGCTGCCCAGTCCCCCGGCAATGGCCATGTACCAGGCTATGGGATGCAGACTAGAGCATGTGGCTTACACAGACCTAGACTATGAAACTGTTAGCCAAATGGTGTTGGATACTTTAGAGTAAGTACTTCAAGTCGGTCTGTAGCTCTGTAACTCTATGGGCCTTTGTTAAGGTTGAACTTTTTATATTTATCATTTAACTATTGGCTGAACATCCATTCTTTCAATTCTTCAAATAAGAAGTACAGAACAAATAGAACGAAATACTCTTACTCCTATAAATCAGTTTGATTTTCACAGTTAGATATTTAACATATTTGATATATGTGACATATATTTATAAACTCAGAACTTACAAATAATGATTGTTTTGTTTCAGAGAGGCGAAAATTTTGAATGTGTTCACAGTTGAGCGCTCTGTGGAACAGGACTTATTCAGAGAAGATTTGGGACCAACTCAGCTTTTATTTCACTCCTCCAAACCAGCTCACTTCCTCGGGATACTCTCCAGGTAAAACAGTCTGAAAAAAAAATTGTTAATATTTATATATATATTTTTTTCTCAATTTTTTAAAATTGACATAAGATTTATCAAAAGAGATCATGATAATTATGAATGTTGAAATGTATGATTATGAGTTTTTATAATTATTAGTGTCTTTTTATAAATATACATGTACATGTTAGGATGTACATGTAAGTGTGTTATGAACATCTTCGTGTCACAATGTTTTCTGTCATGATTTCTAGGTATTGATTATCATTTCAGTCCTTTGAGACCTGTAGTGGAGTAATTTTTACCCCGTGGTGAACGGGGTCTACAACTCACTCACTCTCTTGTCGTCGTCGTCGTCGTCGTCGTCGTCGTCGTCGTCGTCGTCGTCGTCGTCGTCGTCGTCGTCGTCGTCGTCGTCGTCGT
>JAVFBY010129892.1:0-11728 GCA_034781015.1 Tonicella lineata
TTTAAATATCTTTAAACAATATCATAGCAGGATTATCTACATTGTAAAATATGTAAAAAGTACCAGAATATCTTGCCTTTGTGCGTCTTGCTGTATATACATGTACTGTAAACTTGTGTGAGCTAAAGCCTTTGAATTTAGTATAACAATTAGTTCATATTTCAAAGTTGTACACAAAAAAATAGAGTTTAACCCTTAAATTGTAATTTGAGAAACACCATTGTCACATGGGGTTATTATAACACTGAGTTTACAATTTGATGACAATGCATTTTTCACAACACCTAACGCTTAAATTGATTGATTGGAGTTTGACGCTGTGCTCAAGGGTATTTCACCTATATGAAGGCGTGCCAGCCCAATGGGTGGAGGAAACCACTTTAGACTTTACTGGCAACATAAAATATGATACAGGACAAGGACAGGAAAGAAAAAAAAAGAAAAATGACACCACCAAAAAAAAAAAATCTACTTAGAGAACCTAGGCATCAGGAAGACCTGTATGCAACAATAAATCCACGCTTCACAACAGAAATGTGAATTAATGTGCCTCCAGAGTTTTATCAATATGTTTACTGCTAAAACCATACTGTTTTACAGTTTACCCAGAGGGTACATAACGATAAGAAAATAGTAATTAATTCCATAGAACCTCCTGTTAACATTTGACACAAGTAGGACACAACTTCCTCTATGGTGAGACTCTTGAACTTGAATTGCATTTAATTAAGAACTCTGGTCAACCCAGACAGTTTTTTGGAATTTAAGATATTGCTTTAATTTAGTATCAATTCATTTATTTATTGATCGCATAAATGTTTACTTTTTTGTTCTTCTATTTTTTTTAAATCAATTTTTATCAAATATTAAATGATAAATGTAGTAAATGTTTATCTGTTAAAATATAAGTTTAAGTGTTGCTTTTGTTTCTTTG
This sequence comes from Tonicella lineata, assembly GCA_034781015.1. NCBI lineage: Eukaryota > Metazoa > Mollusca > Polyplacophora > Chitonida > Mopaliidae > Tonicella > Tonicella lineata. The sequence continues at coordinate 935 of JAVFBY010129892.1, forward strand.
TTTGTTTTTCTTCTTTTCTGTAAGTTTGTATTAGTTTGTCCATCTTACAGGGATAATAAATAGATGAAGGTCGCCATTAAGAGACATAAACACATGTAACAGTTCATATAAGGTGTATAAATGGTCAGTTAAGGGTATAACCTACTCTATAGTGACAGTTAAGTAGCGCGATCATGGGTTCTGCTCTATTTCCCCGGAATAAAGGCACATTACCTCCCTTTAAGGCGCGAGAAGAACACAATGCATGGTATCCGGAGTATTTCGTTGCTGGTGACAACAGTGTTGTGTTGGAAGTCCCACCTGTATATGAGGGTAGTAGACTTAGCAAAATGAGTTCACTGGGATGAAACATTCTTTTTGTTAGGGTCTCTCTATCAGGGCTTTGTCTCCAGTTGGTATTGTTACCCTACAGTCAAAGCAAGCTCGCCATACACAATAGGGTGTAAAAATACCACAAAAGGGTTAGGAGAACTGAGACTATTTTGAGGCTATAAAGTGAATAACAATAAAGCACAGGTGAGGAACAATAGCACGTGGATGACCTCTGGGGGGACGAGGGGAACCTCTGTCCCCAGAGAGAGGACAAGTCAGGTCATTTCTTCACCTCATCATTAAACTAGAGCATTAACTCTTTATTTACCTGTAGTTAATTGCTTGGTGTTCAAAGTCGTATTCAAGGTTATTTCACCTACATGTACATCATGACCAAGATTACTTCTATCAGATAGAGTGATTGATTGATTGGGTTGATTGATTGATTGATTGGGGTTTAACGCCATCCTCAGGGGTATTTCACCTATATGCCCAATGGGTGAAGGAAACCACCCTTGACAATGATCACTGGCAACATAAAAGACGAGACAGGACAAGGACAGAAAAAACAACAAAACAACAAAAAAAACACAAAACAATTATGCTTGCTGATGTCCCTAAGCTCAAACAGAACTGGGACATCAGGAAGCTCCTATCCACCCAACCGCCTGTATGCAACATTACCTAGACGCAACTTCAAAACATACTCAAGACCCCCGAGGAGGGTTGATTGGGTTACGTCGTACTCAGGGGTATTTCACCTATAATGACAGTATGCCAGCCCCATGGGTGGAGGAAACCACCATTTACGTCACTGGCAACATGAATGAGGAGACAGCAAAAGGAAAAGGAGCAAAAAAACGCCACCACAAAAAAAAACCCTACTTCCTGATGCCCCTTAACTCCGAGAGCACCAAGACATCAGGAAGCTGGTCTTAAAACCACCCACACCTTCATCAGCCTAACAATAACTGCAGAGAAGTAAATCCAAGAATGTGCAATATACCGTATTAAAATAGTATTAAAGTCTGTTAAATCTATAATGCGAGTCACATCATAGATATTACGAACTATATTTTTCTTTTTGCACGTTATATCACACATCCTCGAGGTTGATATATTCTGAAAGCTTATACTTTGGGCTATTCTAAAAAATTATAGAAAACCCAGTTTAATTTGTTTCAGATGATGTTTGGCCTAAATTTTGTGGTATAGCCTTTTAACCTTTTGAATTTTAATGTAGCATTTTGATGAACTACACAAGCGATTTTCAGATAGTTCAGTGTCACTATTGAATAAGGCGTTTTATTTTGTTTGATAAGGGTTAACTTTAGTGCCATGCTCAGGGGTATTTCTCCTATAGGACGGTGTGCCAGCCCTATGGGTGGCGGAAACCACCCTTGACGTCACTGGCAACATAAAATATGAGACAGGACAGAACAAAAAAAGACTGTAAATCTACTTCCTGCTGCACAAACTCTCACTTTGGTATTTTAAAGGGAGCTAAAATTTTTACACCCTTAAACAGTTCACATGTTGCTTGGTAAGAGGGTTTATGTACAGGAGATGGATCGGTCTTGCTAGACGGAGACCTGTGATGATGATGTTAAATTTGAATATCACTCCAGTCTATTAATTAATGAAGCCTTTTTTAAGACCGCAGCCCAATACCAGATCAACTCATTGGATCAATTAAACAAACTACTTGTATGTGAAGCAGACTAAAACGAAAGGCATTTTTTAAGCCTTCCATGACTTAAAATTATAATGAGTCCCAAATGATTATCCCAATCTCAAAATAAACCCACAAACAGACAAATAAAGGTTTGACAAGTACTTAATCATCTCAAACAAATACTTCTGATTAACAATACAGGGCACCTGTCTCTGGAGAAATGAAGAACATACTGACTTCATAGTGTAATTAAAGCGTAGTGCTTAGGGCAGTTCAAATCACACCTATTCTTAAAGTGTCAAACTTTAATTTCAAATGTAAAAAAAGATTCCGGGTGAATTTAAAAAGTTTAATTTCCATTCATTTCAGGTATGCAAGAGGTAAAAGAATGCAATCAAGAGTATGGGTTCCCGGAAGCTAGATGAATAAAGAGGGCCATTGTGAACACTATATGACTCATGTAGTCTTTATTTTTAGTATTGTTGAGATGCTTTTTTTAACGACAACATTGTGTCAAAATAAATTAAGTTTATTGTTGAGTGTTAATTGGACTACATTAGGACAAAAGTTTGTCTGACTCATAAGCTTAAACACTGAACAAAATCTAAACATATTATAGCCCATCATTAATAAACTCTGACTGTCTAGGTGCTTTTGTTGCTGATCAAAATTTTTATGAAACTTTTATTTCAATTTCTTATTTACACATCTTTCCAGTGACTAGAAAAAGTATATGTGCATTATATTAGTGTTATAGTCTAAAAAAAATGAATTTAGCTTTTCCATGTATCTGATGTGGTCAGAAGAAATTATCTTTAAATAATCAGATTAATAAATCGACTGAACACAAATAAAGCTGTTTGTTGGCACTTAAGGAAGAATAGGTTAAATATAAAAGCATAGGAGAATAAGTAAAAATAATAATTAGTTACTACAAACTTAGGCTTTTCCAGAGAACACGAATACCAAGAGACAATTTTCTTTGATTGAGGTTTAATTCAAACCCTTAATGCAAGAATTGAACTCAAGGGTATTTCACCTATATGACAGCTTGCCAGACCACTAGGTGGTGGAAATCACCCTAGACGTCACTGGCAAAATAATAAAAGACGATACAGGACAAGGACAGGAAAAAAAATATATAACACAAAAAAAAAACTCTGCTTCCTGATGCCCCTTAGCTCACAGAAAACGCTACACAACAGAAATGTGAAAGGTTATACAAATGCTCTGTTAAAAAATGACTGGTCCTTCCGAGTTTTGTTAATATGTTTACTGCTCAAAATATACTGTTTAACCCCAGACACATGCCAGAGGGTGGGCAAGGGAGTGAAGCACAGATTAGTTTCCATGTCAAAATTATTAGTTTTTCAAGAATATTTTTCATCCACTTGTCATCGCTGGTTCAGAGAGGACACAACAAACATAAAGCTTAAAATTCTTAGATAATTGCGGTTTTCAGAAAGTGCTTAGAAAAAAAAGAAGCTAGCATACCATTGACAAGATTTTACTTTGGCAGTCATTTTTTGTGCAAACAGGAATTTTACTTGAAGAGTAAAGACTACAAAAGATGAGTCAAAGGACAGTTTGTTTATAACGAAAACGATGCCTGCATTAGAATGCTGCCAATTTCTCAGTAAATTACCCATGTCTGTTTTATTGCTTACTATATTTATGTGTGATGTTTCCTTGCCTCTGTTCTAGCTGACGGACTGGGTGAAATTTCCCATCATTCTATTTCATATCCAGCTCAACCCTAATAAAACTTCAAAGGTTTCAAAGAACAGTGGCATAAAAGAAAGATGGTGGATATAAAATGAGGAAAGACAACACAGATCAAGAAAGTAATGACTTAAACATATGGTCAACAGTAGCATAAAAATGATCTAAGTACCCTTAAAATTTGAACAGAAAATAGATGTTTGCTTGATTGGGGTATTTTGCTGTACTCATAGTACATGTAGCCAGAAATCAAGAACAGGGTGTCTCAAATCAGCATTTTTACAGAAACAGGGTGTCTCATTTTGCATTTTCCCTATCTTTCCCATGTTAAATTTGACTGAAACAGGGTATCTCAAATGGAGAATTGGGTGTCTCAAAGACACCCCTCTGGCTAACACTATGGCTGTACTTACAGATATTTCAATCATGGTGCTTTATACCAGCACAATGGGAGTATGAAACCTCCCTCTACCTTGTACGTCACAGGCAACAAACAAAATTGACACAGGACACAAAACAGTTTGTAACAACAAACTGGCTTCCAGATGCCCATTAGACTGACCACCAGGGCATAGTACAAGTAAGCTCTCGCCAAATACCCGTTTTTTTTTAAATAACAGATAAACAAACAAAAAAAGATCTACAGTATAATATTAAAGACAAACTTGTGTAAACTTTACAACAGTAGTAGACATTTCCACACAAAAATTTACACCATTATGGTAACCTTGGTTGTATTGCTTGTCAGGGGACATAACCATCAAGTACAGGAGTCAAAGGAATTAATGACAGAATAATTGATAATTACACTGTGCTATTTTTAGATTGCCCAGAGATTAACTGACAGAATTGCACAAATAATTAATAGAAACATTGCAAGTTTTTGATATGTTGTTAAGAAATAAAGTAACAGATCACGAAAGTTGTGATAAACAAAAAATAACAACCTACATGTACATCTGAAAGTTACAGGCCAGTCAACATAACTGGGTTTATATTTGTTCAAGCAAATTTACAATGCATGTAGCACAATTGAAATAAATCTTATGAAATGGCTGTCTGTTTTCTTTCCCAAGAGACAGATATTTAAAAACTTCATAAAAATACATTTTTTTAAATAAAAGACATTCATCCACTTGACTGAAAAATGGCTGTTCTAATTTCTTAATAATTTTTTTAATTTGATGTCACAAATTTGTCATTTCAAAGATTCCTAATTGTCCTTTCTTCTAAAAAAAAAATTGAATTTTAAGCAGTAAAATAAAGTTTGAAAGTTAAAAGTGAATAGACTTTATAGAGTCTTTATTAGAATACACTTTTTTCTTTTAAAAGGGAGGAACTCAAATTAAGTTATTGACTTGATAGAAATCACTCAACCAGAAACTCTTCAAGTCTATAGATGAATTACCCACTGAACATCAAACGATATAATCTACCACCCAAGAATATGATGTAGGCCTTCAGTCTGTAATAATAATATTTTTTGACCTAGTAGTTGTACTAGTAATTAGAAAAGTAAATGTGTAAACAGTTTTTCAAAGAAGTTTCCAAAAGGCAAAAACCATTCAAAGTACATGGACAATATATTTCAAGGAAAAAAATATGAAGGAAAAAAGAAATTAATAATTTTGCCAAATTTGGAACAAAAATCCAGTATCCTGAATAACAACTGTATACTATTTATATACAATAAATAATGCAGAGCTTGAAATTTATAACAATACGGGGGTTTCGTGTTATGACATTACAACAACAGAATTATGTCCCTTTGTGAAGTGAGGTTGTCACTTTATGGCAAAGGGGGACAAACAGCCTATACTTTAGTGTGCTCATTGCAATTTGTCAGTTTACAAAAAAAAATATAATTGTAAAACTTTTACATTTGCGATTGATTGGTTGGTTGATTGATTGGGGTTTAACGCAGTGCTCAGGGGTATTTCACCTATATGACGGTGTGCCAGCCAAATGGGTGAAGGAAACCGCCCTTGACATCGATCACTGGCAACATAAAAGACAAGACAGGACAAAAACAGGAAAAAAAACATGAACAATTTTGCTTCTTGATGTCCCTTTGCTCAAACAGAACTGGGACATCAGGAAGCTCCCACCCACCCATCTGCCCGTTTGCAACATTAACTTGATGCAACACAACAGAAATGTGAATGCTTTATGAATGATCTGCATATTGAAAACTTACTGTTCATCTTGGAATACTTTTGCGAAAAATAGTTTTCTTGGCTATAGAAAATCCCATTGCAGAAAACTAATTAAAGTTTTATTTCATAACCTGCAACATTATATAAGCTTATACCCCTAAGGTGGTATGGTAATCATAAGTATCGAGAATGTGCCCCCTTTGTCGTAAAGTGTCGATGTCAGTTCCAAAGGGATGTTACTCTGATGTTGTAATGTCATAACTAAAAAGTCCCGTATTGTATTCACTTTGAAAATAAAGTTTGCAGCCAGGGCAGGAAAAAATGGGTAATTTAGCAATGTCATTGCCGGGAAGATCGCAGCCTCTCGCTGGAAATTCGCTAGGCAAAAAAAAAATTTAAAATAAAAAGATTTAAAACGTTGACTCATCTTTGGGATACAAAAGTTCCATATCGCAATAATGGGTGAATGTGTGACGAATGTGTCAAGTAAATATAAAAATTAACAGCAGTTCCACCTTAGCGAAGAGTCATTACTCCAAGCCGGGTTCACTGCATGTAGACATGCAGCATTGTGCTGCTTATTTGTGCACGGTTTGCTTGGAAACACATATTTATTCTACATACAGTGGTAGCTTGAGGGTCACCCGGGGTACCTGCTCATAGTTATAGCCTTAACATGTACCATTCACTTCTTCTGATGCATTTTACTGTATAACAGATCAACAGGCTCTTTGACCAACTTTTGTCTGGACGTCGCGGTATCGCTGGCCGGCTTACGATAGCCGACATATTAGCCAATTTTGAGAGTAAACTATCAGAAGATCATACCTAAGGTTAAAATTGAAAACACGTAGTCTAGACAGGACATCAATGGTATAATAACAAATCTTATTGTTTTAGTATACTGTATAGACACTATACGAGATTGCAGGCACGCCTGGAAAATCATGTGACCGTGCAACCCACGGTCACGTGAAATCTTACGTCAGGTGAGAATTTTTTTTTTTTTTTTTTAAATTTTGTTTTTAAAGTCACTGAATAGTGAATATCGATGTAAAACTGACAAAAAATCAATTTCTCCTCCACAAAAACAAAAAGTGTTTTAATTTGTACATTTACTTTAGATTTTTTTCGAGCGTATTGACCCTACATAGAATCTGGTGAGAAATTTTTAACCCGGAAATTAGCGGTCGCGAGAAATTTTACAGAGAAGGTTTGCATTTTTTCTTGCCCTGTTTGCAGGCTTGCAGCATTAGTTTATACATGTTACTTATATGTAGAAGCCAATTTTTGTCACAAAGAAAAACAAGAGTTTAATGAACAATGCCATCACAATTGATGTATCTACATGTATGTATGATTATTTCCATTTCGAATTTTAAACAACATAACGAATATTCAAATATCAATTTTACTATCTGAATAGTTGGTAAATTAATATTCACGAATATAATCAAATATTTCTTTCAGCTCTAATCAGGCTTGCAGGTTTTACTTACTCCCTGTTTTAGATTAGACACAGGTCATTATGGCACTGATGGTCTTTGATCTCTGTTATGGGAGGTTAGGAGATTGTGGCTTCTGTGAAATGGGTACTAAACGATAAGGAAGGAGTGATGGGGAGAAGAGCTCCAGGGGAGGGGTGGGGACATACAGGGGGAAAAGAAGTTCCGACTAAAACAATCTGATAAGTAGTAAATAAAAACTAGATAATTTGCATTAACTTCTTTATTTATTTATTCATGTATTCAAGAAAATTCCACAGGTACAATAATGACCCATTTCATAAACTGAATTCATAAAACACTATATGCATCATAATTAAGTTAAGCGACTATATGTACATGTAGGTACATGTAATATTGAATGTAAACAATTAACAATAAATAAATATGAAGAAGTTTTTTTATTAAGAATTAGAATTTGTGAACACTCTTTGTGCTACGATTAGTCTTTCATCATGTGATCAGGAAATAAACTTTGAGACAATGACTCCTGAAATAGCAATCCAATTTGACAACTTAAAAGCATAAAAAGCAACTATAAAAAACCCTAATTAAAAGAAACAATTAAAATCCCAATTTAACAAAATTCAAAATAGACTTGTAAACATCTTAAAAAAGGAGCATCAAACTAAACAAACAAGAAACGAAGTTACAAACCATTGAAGCTAAACCTCAAAAAGAAATAAAAAACAAAGTACATGTACACCATAAACATGAGAATTTAACTCAGAATAACATGTGGCAAACTGAGCAATCAAACCCACAAACATTCTCCTTATTTAAATCCTGTACAATGTTTGGGCAGACAAAAATCTTTACAGTTATTGAGAAAAACATAAGGATAGATTCCATACATAATCATTAAATACACCTGAAATTTATCGACTAACTCATAAATGCTTTAAGACCCATTCTCTAATATAAAAGGTATCGGTAAATAATCAAAGTTCTTCAACAAAGGCGACAAAACAGTGTATTGTGTTAACGTGCCGAGATTTTGTACCGTGCTGGCCATCCTATTTATTCTTTGTTCGATAAAATCAGTAACTAATCTCGCCAGTGTTTAATGTTGGTTAGATTGTCTTTGTCCTGTTTCTTTTTAGCGGTACAATAATGTGTTTACAGTTGTATAATAAACCAATCGGCAGTATAAAGAGGAATTTTAAAAGGTGAGGAAAATGAGAATCGCCAAACCAGCTGACGTTTTCACGTACGGTTGGTAGTGCAAAACACAGGTGTTAGATTGTCTTCTGAATGTATTTTCTACCTCCTAAACACAAGATCAGGCAAACACAGCAACAAGGAGAAAAGTGATCATCGGAAATTGGATTGTTTCAAATTGCCAATGATAGGGTTTAACATTGTACACTTTGTAACAGATCAAAATGATTTACTTGGAAAATAATTGATCACTTCAGATATGGCTTAATTTTCAATAACAGTTCTATCTATGAACAGAAGAAAAGGCACAAGGTTTCTCATTAAAGACTCTAATAAACCTATAAACTTACTTCAATAGAAAGTTTGTTTTACACCAACAATTTTGTTATATCCGAGATTTCTATGTGAATCGATGATACAATGTACACTATACGGCTGGTAAACGTACAATGTATCATGTATGATTCAGGGACCACATAATTGATTGCCCATATTAAGGAGCTGTAAACAAATAGATTTACATGTGCCACAGCGTAAGCTTACATGTATATCCTATTTAGCCATTTGTCTTTTTAGTGTATAGAAAATTTTAAAAGACTTCCACAATGTACATGTAACTTCACCATTCCTTAACTAATTAGGCCCAGTTCCCCAATAAATGGACCCTTTTTCCTGACAAAGTACAGAAATATTCCACATTGTACATGAGACTCCTTGTAAAAAGCTTGAAAAAGATACATAAATATAAGTGATTGGTTCTATAAAGAAATTCTTTAAGATCTATATTGATAAAATATATAACTTTTTAACTTTATTTATTTTTGTTATTTAAGTTTAATAACACATAGATAGCGGTAACACAAAGATAATAAATTGAACATACCGATTTGGGAAAATGTGAACACAGTTCAGAAGGTCACTTTATAGAGATCAGTAATAGCAGATCAGACTGGACTATCCAATAAGTTATATTGTTTCCTGTGATTGTTCCAAATAAAATCCAAGCCCACAAGTGTTCCGGACATAAATTTCAGTTAAAGATGTGTTCTGATGTGGTGAGTCAAGGCTATATAATAAAACCCTTGTGCATGCTAACATTACCCCGTGTGCCAACACACAATATTCATATCTATAGAAGAAACGGCCGACTCATATTCTACCGTATTGTTCAAATTAACAATGACTAGATAAAGAAAAATGACAATGCTAGCTCTACTGTCAATGCTGACGGTTCAATGCTAAAACGATAGACCTATATACTTTTTTTTTTACATTTTTGTTAACTAGCCTTGGATTCCAAAGTCCAGCTTTTAGGCTGAATGCCTGTGCGATCAATAACACAAGCTTTTATCTCCCGTCCCCACTGTTCCCTGAATACAACTAGATTGAGAAATTCTAAAGAGCAAACAATACATTTGGGGACACAAACTTTGGAGAATGCTTATTCAAAGGTGTCACCTGAAGTATATGTGGCATTCACAAAATCACAAAAGACTGCGTTATGATATTTCCAGCGTTAGTTAGAAGTAAAAGCCCTTGATAATAAAATACCCCTATTTCTTCTGTATGACAAAGCAAAAGTGTAAAATAGAAAACTTGACAATACACGAAAGAAAAAAGAAAGTTTATTCACTATTATATCTCATATAGGCGGTACCAAAAATTCCCACCAAAACTTTCAAGATCTACAGATCTAGTGACCTATATAGTCAAACAAAAAAAAGTGACAAGAAAGGCGCCATTTTTATTGACAGTTTGTCTAATATTTTTGTTTGATAAATCGCCTGGACATAGGCTAATGTATCAAACTATTATTAAAGGGTAATAGTCCCAAAATGTCATATGAAATCTTCCAGCTGCTCAAAGAGGCATTAGAAGATTAAATTGCTAATACAGGATTGGCTGATGACAGACGTCACTATGTTGGAGGTTTATCTCTAATCCTGGATTAATGATTTTATCTGCTATCTGCTTTCAATAATCTTGATGTTGAGCAACAGGGCCCCCGGGGCTTGTTGCATAAAGGTTTATAAAAATTCTTTTTATCTTAAATGACATCATATGGCATAAACTCAAACTCCCATCAGATGATGTTATTTGCAATCAAAAATATCTTTACAAAGGTTTATGAAACAAGCTCCTGGTGCCATGGTTATGCTGAAACTATAGTTAATGGATACACATTTGAATGGGCTTTGTTACAATATGGTGAAAATATAATACATTAGTAAAGTACATGTAGCTGATGTAGCTAAAACCTCCC
>JAVFBY010130003.1:0-18914 GCA_034781015.1 Tonicella lineata
TCGTTCAGTACAATGTTTTGAGGAGATATATAACTATACATGAAGATCATTTGTCAAATATCGGAAATATCGTTTTTTAAAAGTACTGGTACTACCTATAATAATGTATATGCCTACATTTTCGTCAAACCTGCTCTTAATTTACTAAAATAACTGCAGTATGTGCAAACAGAATTAATAACTGACCAAAGCACGCAACCACTATAGTGGCAATTGATACATTTTGGGGGTAATATTATCTGATTTAATAAAGGAATCCAACAGTAGTTCAGACGATAACGTGCCTGTAGTGTTTAACCCTAAGGTTAAACACACCAATCCAGGGAGGCATACCAAAGGAGAGACTCCAACATACAGAGAACATTTCAAGGGGAAGAGAGGAGTGTGGCCTTTGAGGCCGACCCAACAGCCAGACATGCCTCTTTTTATAAGTAAAAGTCGTTTACACGTTATTCCATATATGTGAAACGTGCCTATATTGCTGTATCGGGCGTATATCTACTATACCGATGCCATTTCGTGCATGTTCCCTTGCTATTTCGTGCCGCGGTGTGGATTGTGCCAAAATAATTCGTGCCTATATCATTTACGACCAAAAATCGAAAAAAAGGGGCGGGGTTCTTGGCGACCACGACCAAATAGCAATGACAAAAATAGTGTCAATCGTGCAAAATTGGCTATTGCGACCAAATATTTCGTGCATATATCTATTTCGTTAGTTAAATCTTACTTCGATTTGATCTCCAGCTCTAAACTATGACATTCGACCTATCATTTTAAAGCTCTCAATAAATTCTAATTGATAAAACATATTAATGGACATTTTATTGACATTTGATATAGTTTTTGCATCTTTCAACCTGTAAATTCAGAAAAGTGACAAAAATTGCTTCTTTTGTCAAAGTTTGTCATTAAATTGAATTTTTTTCAGATGCTCAACATCAAAATATGTCACATTTTGCCCATAAATTTTATATTTTATGCGATTTGGAGCTCTGAAAATTATTTAATGTCAACTGCTATTTCGTGCATATTTCTAATTTTGAGCTGCTATTTCGTGCATATTTCTAATTTCGAGCTCTGAAATTAGATTCGGGTCTAATACCACTTTTGTCGAATGTGCGTATATCTATTTCACTAGTCAAATCTTATGTCGATTTGATCTCCACCATTAAAGCTCCAAACTATAACATTCGACCTATCATTTTAAAGCTCTCGATAAATTCCAACTGATAAAATATATTAATGGACATTTTATTGACATTTGATATAGTCGTTTGATCTTTCAACGCGTAAATTCAAAAAAGTAGCTAAAAATGCTTCTTTTGCCAAAGTTTGTCATTAAATTGAGTTTTTTTCAGATGCTCAACATAAAAATATGTCATATTTTGCACATAAATTTTTATATTTTAAGCAATTTGGAGCTCTGAAAATTATTTAATGTCAACTGCTATTTGGTGCGTAATTCTAATGATGATCTTCCAAAAATACAAATTAAGTCTAGCCACAACACCAACATTAGATTTACGCACTACAGTAATACGGTTAAGCGATACCGAGCTCGGTCAGAACTGCGATGGGTGACATAGGGCACACGTTTCTCACTTTCCACAACACCGAGCTCAGTCAGAAGTTTATCTAGTAGCGCCTCTCCTAGTTGACATTGGTGCCAAATATCATTCCACAATAAAACGTAAGATATACACACTTTTCACATAATACTATTAAACCTGAAAACTGCATAAAACAACACAAAGACGAAAATATAATAATGCATGTTCTATTTTTTTTATTTATTAAAACATGAAATTTAAAGGCCTTAGTAGCCCTGGCCTACCACCAAACAAAATATACGACAAAGCAAGCTTACGGCATGCATCGTTTGGCAACGAAATATTGTACTTTACCAATAAGCTGCTTTGCCGAATATGTTGCCATCAGGTGATGTAGGCCACGGGCAGCTAAGGCCTTTTTGATTGAGTGGCAATTAATTTTGGCTTTTCCGCTATGCACCATATCCAGGTATTCCTTAAGTCCTTCCTCGAGGTCTGCGTCTCTTTCCGTTTTTCGTTGTTTCTGTAACACAAAAGCAGAAATGTGCTCATGTAAATTTAAATTCAAATCAACGTGGTTCACAAGTAACATAATACATACTTATGATGTCTAAAATACATACACCATTTTCTTGGAAAGACCGCTATTTAAGCTTGACAGCAATTAATCCCGTTACATTTATTACTACGTACAGATTCACCACTATTTTGCATTGTGAATTTCGTGCGTAATTCTAATAGTACCTTCTTTAAAGTCGCCGGCGCAAGAAGAGTGGGGGTGTCTTCTACGACAAAAACTTCTTCCTCCTCGGCATGTGGCTCCCTCTGGGATGGCTGGTCTGCAGACTGCGAATAAGACCAAATAACAGCATAATTACTTAAAACTCACCAAAAACTGATTGGCAATAAACAACATTACTTAAACACAGTAGCATAACAGTATATACTTGTCTTTGTGGAAGCATAGCCTATCTTTGTTATTAAATCAGTTTCCGGACTAAAATGTAATTCTGTCATTTTCCTGCCCTGTGGAGTGTTCATGTCCCCAGACAAGAGTCTCTTGATCCTTGTCAAAACGTGCCTAATATAAGTATGCATTTTGAATTTCGTGCGTAATTCTAATAGTACCTTGCTAAAATTCACCGGCGCCAGAGGGTCGTCAACGGCATCGGCGTCTTCCTCTGTATATACAGATGACGACGTTGCGGTGGCGGTGGGCCTACGGGATGGCTGGTCTGCGGTAGACTGTGAATAAGACAAAATAAAAACATAATTACTTAAAACTCACCAAAAACTGATTGACAACATTACTTCAACACCGCTAATTCATAACAGTTTATAATTGTATTTGTGGAAGCATAGCCTATCTGTTCATGTCCCCAGTACAAGAGTATCTTGATCCTTGTCAAAACGTCCCTAATATATTTATGCACTTTGCTTACGCATGTTGATATATATCTATATAATTACTCACTTTTGCTTTGTCTTGGACGATCGAGCGGAGGAGGTCAGTGGCTTTTATTGTCTCCTTGATCCCTCTCCGCTTGTCGTAGTAGCGGCGCTGGGTGCTTTCATTGTGCGCCATGTGCATCGCCAGCGCCGCTCCTTTACGAGGGGAAACGGATTCATCCTCCAGGAACTAAAACGAAAGGAAGTATTTATGAAAGTTAATAATGAGCAAACCAGAAAATTAAAATATCATATAGAACAACTCTTAGAAATGCATATAGATTTTGTAGAAAATAATTTAGTGATAAGTGCGTGTTATATATTTATAGTATACATATACTTACTGCTGTTACAGCCGATTTTCGCTGTCGAGAGGCTGTCAGTGGGGGGACATTAACCCCTTTTGCTTTCCAAAAGAGGTCCCACCCACTATGGACAGCCTTCGACAGCAAGGAACTGCTAAATCGTTTCCCTTCTGAGGTTGTGAATATGTAGCCGGAGTCTGAGTGAAGGCCTCTCACAAAAACCGGTCGGATCACCTCCAAGTACCGAAGTACGATTGACCAGAGGTGACCCTTCAAGTTTATGTTCGAGACCTTCCCGGAGGCCGCAGTTTTGTGTTCTTTGACCTGGCAAAATAAAGCAACAAATAAATAGCACATATGGAATTGTGTAACATGAAAAAGATGCTGAAATAATACTTACGCATTAAGGAGGACAGTTGCTTGCCAAAAATATGCGTAATTCTATTTAGGCACGCGTGACATAAAAATCTTATTTGATAACTTTACATAACGTACATTCTACTTTAATTATCAAGATTACAACACACATAAGGAAACTGTACTTACTGCAATGACGTGGTCCTCCGGGTACTCAGACCCCGACTCCAGGGCTTTTCTCCACTGCGCCTCTTCTCCCCGGACCCCCTCGACCCGTAGGTTGGCGATGTCGCCAGATCGCTTAGCTTGATCCAGAAGGATCAGGCATATGATGCTGTTCCTGATCTGGCGACACTGGCTGAAGGTGGGGGGTCCTCTCCTTCCAGGAGGGAAAGAAGGGCGCGGGTCTCCTCTCCGTCCCGGAATTGGATCATCTGGGATGGCGAAATTACCCTTTCAGCGTCAGCGGCCGCCACCCTCTCCTGTGCTTGAGACGATTTAAGGCTAAATCGCCACAGAGGCACCTTTTGGATGAGGGCATCAACCGCCAACTTATCAAAGGGGCCTTTGTAGTTTGCCGCCATCCACTTAACAAAAAAATGAAAAGAATGGAGATACACTCCAATAGTTGATGCTTTTTTGGGTCTGAAAATAAAACAGAAATGGAGATACATTTATTAACAAACCAAGACAATCAAACTAACTGAAAATTAAATAATATAAGTATCAATTAAATAAAACGGGTTTTGCAATGGAATGTGCTATATAGCGGTGTATGGGAATTTGATCGGAATAGACAGACAATAATGTTTGTTGGAAAACTTCGTTCTTTGCAAACAATAACTTGGTAAAACGGGGCTTTTCACAGGAACTGCCTTTGTAAAACTTACGCTTTTAACAGGCTGTCAATCAGCCCACCTTGGCTGCCTGCCTTTTCGAGCTCCCCCATGTCCTCCAGACGGTATCCGTCGGGGGTTAACAGCGGATCAAGAAAAAGCTTTACCCCCGTCATGTGGCTGGTCACGGTATTTGACGTTCTGGGTAGGCCGCTATCCCGACCGACAAGAAACGCCCTGTATAAATCCAGGACGGTTTCTTGCGGTGGGATAGGTCCCCCCACTGGTTCTGATTGAGCTACAAAAGAAATGAAACTGTAATTAGTATCAATTACATCATATATCAAATTTAAAAATTACCATTAAAATTAGGCCCGTTTTGACAAAGACATTTTAGCTACTTTTGATACAGATATAAGCATTTTCCCCGTAGCTAGAATTAGCCTACACATGCGTGAATGTATTTATGCACGTTTTGACAAGGTAAACAATTAAAATCAAACTAGTAGCGCTATAAACTGACTATATAGGCTAATTATCACAAATGCAACTCACCTTGATCCACCAGGGAGTAGAATTGTTTCGTCCCGTGGGGAACCGTGTGCTTCGCGATCAAATGTAGATCGACGCGAAACACACGGCTGCCACATCCTGTAACGGGGCAGAGTTTTTTGGACTTCCCCACACTATTGACTCCCTTGCCCATGAGCGTGTCAATTTCCCTGTCGGACAACGTCCGGTGGACGTTGCGCAAATGCCTTCGCATTTGCGTGGGGCGGCCTCTGCAACCATCCACCGGACAGGGAATCTGTGTGCCTTTAATTGCAGGCTTTACCCGAGCGGCCGGAGTCCAGGTCTTCACATGTCCCTGTGAATAAAGAAAACAAAAGGGGTGAAAACGACAGTCTAAATAAACGACTTTGTAATATTAATGATGTGATTAAAGCATGCACTTTGCGACAAAAAGATACTAACGGGAATAGCCAAGAGATTAGGGACAAGATACTTACTAGTATTAGGCACGTTTTATCAAGAAAAACTAATACATATGTGATCAACGACTTACTAGACCATAATAAGCCTAATTCTATTAACGCACGTTATGACAAGAAAAACTAATTTACTTTTAATCAACGACTTAATATACAAAACGATGCATAATTCTATTAACTCACGTTTGGGCAAGAAAAATAATTTCGACTTACTAGACCAAAATAAACCTAATTCTATTAACGCACGTTTTGACAAGAAAACCTAATTTACGTTAAATTTACGATTTATTACACCAAAACATGTTTAATTATATTAACGCACGTTATGACAAGAAAAACTAATTTAGTTTTATTCAACGACTTAATATACATACCAATGCATTATTCTATCTACGCACGTTTTGACAAGAAAATGACTTGTGTTTAAACGATTTTCTTGTCACAAGATGCGTAATTTTATTAAAGCACATAATAGCAAGAGAAATTAATTAAAACAGAATGAGCGTAATTATATTAACGCATGTTATGACAAGAAAACCTATTTTAAGTTTAATCAAGAAATTACAACACCAAAATATGCTTAATGCTATTAACGCACGTGTTGACAAGAAAAGTTGATTACTAATTTTCATCACTTTATTAGGCAAAAGATGCGTAATTCTATTAAAGCACGTTCTAGCAAGCAAAACTAATTAGTGTTTAATCAACGACTTACTAGACCAAAATATGCATAATGCTATTAACGCAAGTGTTGACAAGAAAAGTTGATTTACTAATTTTCATCAATTTATTCGGCAAAACATGCGTAATTCTATTAAAGCTCGTTCTAGCTAGCAAAACTAATTAGTGTTTAATGAACGACTTACTAGACCAAACTAGGCTTAATTCTATTAACGCACGTTCTGAAAAACTAGCTAATACCGAAGCTTCCTGCTTACCCTTGTATCGCCTTTGGCTTCTCCCGCCACCATATCCACCGCCTCGGATTCTTCCACCACTTCGTCTTCTTTGAGGATGTCAATATCTGTTGTCTGAAAAACAAAATTGAGTTAAAATTGTTCAGTATATACTTGCTTTATTGGTTGAATGTTCAACGCTAATATTTTGCAATCCCTCTCTACATTAGTATACTTACTTTTGCAATTTTCCTTATGGCCTTCTTTAAAACTGTCTCGATGACTTCCTCCTCAACACTTTCCATCGCCTTTCCTATCATCTCTTCCTGGAAACATAGGCAAGGGGCAATATCAGTATATTTAATCGGACTAATGATTTATGATTCATAATAAACTAGTTTAAGTAGAACATAGGAAACCCAAGACGGTCTCCGTCACAACAGAAATTAATGTATTTGTTATCCTAACCATTTATTAGACAAAAGATGCTTAATTCTATTAAAACACGTTGTAGCAAGCCAAACTTATAAGTATTTAATCAACGACTTACTAGACCAAACTAGGCTTAATTCTATTAAAGCTCGTTTTGAAAAAAATAGTTAATATCGAAGCTTCCTGCTTACCATTGTATCGCCTTCGGCTACTCCCGCCACCATATCCACCGCCTCATATTCTTCCACCATACCCACCACTTCTTCTTCTGTAATAAAATCCACCACGTCGGCTTCGTCAAACATGTCAATATCTGTTGTCTGAAAAGCAAAATTGAGTTAAAATTGTTCCGTATATACTTGATTTATTGGATGAATGTTTAACGCTAATATTTTGCAATCCCTCTCTACATTATTATACTTACTTTTGCAATTTTCCTTATGGCCTTCTTTAAAACTGTTTTGATGACTTCCTCCTCAACGCTTTCCATCGTCTTTCTTATCATCTCTTCCTGGAAACATAGGTAAGGGACAATATCAGTATATTTAATCGGACTACTGATTTATGATTCATAATAAACTAGTTTAAGTAGAAAATAGGAAACCCAAGACGGTCTCCGTCACAACATAAATTAATGTAACTGTTCTCCTTACCTTAGCCCTTCGGTCTTTCTTCTTTCCCATCTGAAAAATTGAAATTACATTTATTATTACTCAATTCGAAGGATAAAACAAACCCAGTTTCATTACAATTTTCATAGAGAGAAAAACAAAATATAATCCGTGTCAATATGTAAATAGTCAAATCGCGAAAAAGAATGATTTTTCCTGTCCGGAAAAAACTGATATTCTGATAAAGCAAACATTCGTGAAGATTATTCATTAAAAGATTTTGACAAATAAAGAAAATAAACTTACTTTTCTGTCTTAAGGCACCCACCAAAATTGAGCGACTGTCTGGAATAGATATAGGCACGACATGATAAATGGCTTAAAGTAGGAAATCAGATTTCAAGCAGTTAACGTAAAAAAAACATGTCTAAAACGATTGATTGAATTTAAAACACGAAGACCTAATTGACAGCATTATAAAAGTGTAAAGAAACCCTAATTTTAACACAATTTTCAAAGCGAAAAAAACTCATGGAAAATAAATATAAAACGACCCGTAAAATAATTAGATATAGGCACTTTTAACACGCGCCTATACAGCGCGTTGTTGTTGTTGTATAATCTGTGTCAATATGTAAACAGTCAAATCGAGAAAAAGAATGGATTTCCTGTCTGGAAAAACTGATAGTCTGGTAAAGCAAGCATTCATGAAGATTATTCAATGAAAGTTTTTGCCCAATAAAGAAAATAAACTTACTTTTCTGTCTTAAGGCGCGCACCAAATGTTTTGCTTCTGCCTTGTTCAGCGACTCTGTCTGTAATAGATATAGGCACGAACCTTGTTCAGCGACTCTGTCTGTAATAGGTATAGGCACGAACTGATAAATGGCTTAAAGTAGGAAATCATATTTCAAGCAGTTAACGCCTAAAAACATGTCTAAAACAATTTATTGAATTTCAAACATGAAGACGTTATTGACAGCATTATAAAAGTGTAAAGAAACCCTAGTTTTAACACAATTTTCAAAGCGAAAAAAATCATGGAAAATAAATATAAAACGACCCGTAAAATAATTAGACTTATGCACTTTTCACAAAAACTATACTGTCAAATAATATTGTCAAATCAACGCAAAGAATGAATTCCCTGTCCCAAAATGATATTCTGATAAAAAAGACCATTCCCGTGGATTATTCTTTGAAAGTTTTTGACATAAAGAAAGTAAACTTATTTATCTGGCGAGCTGCACGTTGCTTAACCATATCACTCTATTAACAGTATTATGTGGAAAGTGTGTATATCTAATGTGCTCCGTCACCCATCCCATCCCGTAATTAGAATTATGCACGAAATAAAGTTACTTTTTTACGATTTCCAAAGTTGTTTTTCAGTTAAATAACGTAGTTTTTTTAAAACATACAAAGGAGAACATGGCCTTTATAAACAGCCAATGCTATTCATGACAGCGAGAATATTTTATTTCTTTTGTTTATATATTTTTCAATTTTCAGTTCAGTTCAATTTTGATCAATGACGATTTAGAACTAATCAAGAGCTTTACTGTGATATATGACATGTTACATTTTATAACAAACTAATCAAAATGTAATGCAAAAGAAAATGTATGATATAATTAGATATACGCACGTTACAGCAGAGGCACGATAAACAGACTGAAAAAGTCGCGGAATTAGGCACTTTTTCTTGTGCGCGACCACTCGAAAAATAACTATGTTTGCTTCAAATTTGTACACATTTCCATATATTTTCATACATGTTATATGTTGGTCTAAAAGCCCCCACACAGGGCTTTAAATTGATATATGGCATTCCTTATTTTGTTGGAATTTAAAAAATATTTGCCCCAAAAACCGCCGAAATCTGCCCAGTCAACCTGAGTATCGTGCTCACTGAAGTTTTCACGCTTTCTTGTAAAATGTTAGTAAAGTAAATTAAAAAAAATGACTTTGCATTGAACCTGATGCCTTCTGTAAACTGTGTTTCACATTTGATGAAAATAGATTGATAAATAAGCGAGTTACACCTATTTTGCTGAATCCTAACGCGACCAGATTTCCGACATAGAATGATTCAAACACTCAGCGTTTCTTGAATTTTCTAAATAAAATAAAATTTTGGGCATTCGAATTAGCCCCAAAGAATGGGCTTAAAGTTGATATAAAGGAAGTACATACTATTTTGTCTTCAGGTAGATAAAAATCAAGAAAGAATCTGAAATTTAGGCATAATTAACCCACTCTGAATCGTGCATAAGCCCCATATCACAAGCTCTGAAGAAAAAACAAATATAAAAATTCAACTAATCGTGTTAGATTTTTAAAGTACAGGACTAGAACTAATTGTGTTTCATATTTGACCTCAATAAACGCGAAACTTAACGAGTTATGGCTGTTTAAAGACAAAAATGTAATTTCTCAACGCGACCAAAATACTACAGTCTGATGCATATTTCCTGATATGATGGGTAATATTTATTATTGCTAGTAATGCCGCATATCAAAATGTTTGCCATGTCTTGCACTTTTCGGCGATATACAACACTTGAAGAAAAAGGCAGTCAAAAGTTATCAATTCACGTGTCAAAGGCGAAAAGGCGCAAAAATAGTAAGCGAATATTTCGTGCCTACGGCAATTTTAAACCAAAATTTCTTAAAAACTGTTCGTTAGTATTCTTT
Organism: Tonicella lineata; assembly: GCA_034781015.1. Lineage (NCBI taxonomy): Eukaryota > Metazoa > Mollusca > Polyplacophora > Chitonida > Mopaliidae > Tonicella > Tonicella lineata. The sequence goes on from JAVFBY010130003.1 coordinate 10,129, forward strand.
CAAACTAAACGTAAACCTAGAACAAAACAATATGCGTAGTCTTGTCAAATGTTATTAAAATCTAATGATAAATAAAGAAGTTATGGCAAAACTAAAATTTGGAAGAATTCGCCCAAAACCTATTTCATGCAAAGTTCGCTGCGCAAAAATGACATATCTACATAACCACTAAGAGTTGATCCAAATCCTTTGGCAGATCTTTAGCACATACAATTGCGCACGTCTGTGTGAAATTTAAGCTTGATTTAATGAAAATTAAAGATTTTATGAATGGCTGTAATGAGCATGTCAGAAATCAGTACTTTGATGAAAATCCGAAGTATACTCGATATGTTTGGTGAAACCAACATGACCACTTTTTTCATGAAATGGTGTATTTCTAGTCTCGACGACCAAACCCTATAATATTTCACATACTTGTTACTATATTCATAACATTTATATATTTGTTTATAAAGTTAAATTATCTTTCTCCTGAGCTATTCTCAGAAAAGTGCATAATTCGAAGGTCGCGAAATGGAAAACAGCGAATTTCTGAAAATCTGCATTATCGATTTGACTGAAAATCACCCAAGTTAAAGAAATAAATGACAGACACATTTCCACAAAAGGAAATTAGGATTAAAGAAATAGTTTTTGAATCAGAGAATTTTTAAAATTTTAAAAGTCCCTAAGGCACAATTCCATGTGGCGACTATAGAGAGGGGATTAGACGATTATGAGAGAGGGGAATTGGAGGAAGGAGAAATGGATATAGATACTATAACCCCAGGGGAAAACCATTACGGGACAGGGCGAACCCAAAATGGGGAGGAGAGGCACCAGGGAAGGCAGGGTAGGGAAATAGGTATGGGGGACAAGGAAAAGGTAAAGACCCCACCCAGATGTTTGCGCTATGATGGGAAGTCCCCTTGGAGGGCATTTAGGGATAAGTTTGAACGATATTGCAAGTTGGCGAAATGGTCACCGGCGGAGGCTAGGGACCAACTATGTTGGTGCTTGGAAGGGAAGGCCAGTGAGTATTACGCAATTCTGTTAGAGAGAGACAGTGTGTTAACAAGTGACCAGGTGTTGGACCGGCTAGCTAAGCGATTTGGCTTTAAAGACCTACCAGAGTCGGCACAAGTTCAATTTCAGATGGCCAAACAACAGGCCGAGGAGTCCTTAGAGGACTGGGCGGATAGGCTGCTGTCGCTGGCAATAGTGGCTTTTAAGGAAACCTCAGAAAATCACATGAATCAACAGGTATGTGCCCGATTTTGCCAGGGGGTACTAGACAAAGAAGCGGGCCAATATGCGGCGAAATCGAGGCCCGTGTCAATGGAACAGGCCATTGAAAGAGTGAGATGGTTTCAACACACGGCCCAGGCAATTTATGGCAACAAAGCACGCAAAGAAGTGCGTTGGGTAACACAGGAATTGAAAGAGGAAGAGTCAGTGGGGGTTAAAAACACCCTGACCCTAAAGGCAAGCGGGTCGGAGACAGCCCAAGAAGAGGCAATGGGGGAGGCGATAAAGAAAGCTATGAAGGCTCAGGGAGACGAATGGAGGGGACAAATGGCAAAGTTGAAGGCGGAAATGACGGAGTTGAGGACATCCACCGCAGAACTAACAACGGAGATTAAAAAGTTGACTGCTAAACCCCAATGGTCTAGAACCAGCAGGTCCCCATCCCCATCAAGGGGCACGGCGTCCATATGCTATGGGTGTGGGGGAACAGGGCACTTTAAGAGGGAGTGCCCATCGAATAACGCATCGAACCAACTGGCAGGGGAGAAACGGGTAACGTTCCCCAGCAACGAGTCGTTAAACGAGCACGGGTCGGGCGAGAGGGTCTAAACCCGACCCCAATGGTAATAGACCATAAGCCAACACTTAAGGTAGATAGGCCACAGTCGTTATTAGTAAATACATTAGGAAAAGAGGACGGGGTAGTGAGTGAGGCGGAGGACATGTCCGGGGAAATACATACCGATAGCGAGGAAGATGATGAAGTAACGGTGTGCATGATGTCATCAGTGGGCATGTTTAGGGTGCCCATGATGGTGGAAGGCATAAAGGTACAGGCGGTAGTTGACACAGCAGCGGAAGTGACAATACTGTCGGACCAGTTGTACAACAGATTTGAAAACAAACCACCAACACTAAGAAAAGTGATAATGCAGACAGCAGGTAGGAACATGAAAATGAAGGGAATGGTGGTGGGCCCTATTGTATTTAGTCTAGGGGAGCAGACATTCCATGAGACGGCATATGTGGCTCCAATAGAGGATGAACTACTGTTGGGGTTAGATTTCTTGTCCCAAAACGGGGCCACCTTGGACTTGGGGCAAGGGAGAATGGTAATGGGGGGGAGAGTATTCAGATGAGCTTGCATGAGCATAGCCGCCCTTCAGGGGCTGCAAGGGTTACCCTTATATCCAGGATAAGGGTACCCCCGCATAGTGTGGCGCGCATAAAGTGTTCGTTAACCAGCAGGCTGTCCACATATATGGTGGAGCCGGAGCCGGAATTGCAGATGTGGATGGCTAGGTCGGTGCATAGAGCCAGGGCACCGACGGTGTGCTTAATAAACGTAGGAGACCATTCCGTCACATTAAAAGAAAGTACGATAATAGCCACGGCCAAGGAGGTGGAGGTGATGGGCCAGGAAGAAATAACCGGACAACCCAACGATGGGCGGACCGGATCCAGGGAACAGGAACCCGCAGTACCGGAGCATTTGAGAGATCTACTCAGTAGGTCGTCTGAGAATTTAGATAGGAATGAGATAGGTAAGGTGGCCGAAGTATTAAAGGAGTATGCGGCAGCGTTTGCAACAGATGAGCTGGATTTGGGGAGGTTTTCAGCCATGCAACACGAGATTGACACGGGAACAGCCCGACCAATCAAACAGCGCATTAGGCGCACGCCTTTAGCGTTTGTCGGAGAAGAGGAGACACACCTGAAGAAAATGTTGGAGGCAGGGGTAATACAACCTTCAATATCGGAATGGGCGTCGGCCCCAGTACTTATAAGGAAGCGGGACGGAGGGGTACGGTGGTGTATAGACTACAGAGCGGTAAACGCGGTAACGATTAAAGATGTTTTCCCTCTCCCACTGGTGGAGGACTGCTTGGATGCCTTGGCGGGCAACGAGTGGTTTTCCAAGTTAGATGCCAACTCGGCGTATTGGCAGGTTCCCATAGCGGAAAAGGATAGAAAAAAGACCGCATTTATAACTAAACAGGGGCTGTTTGAGTTCGTTAGAATGGGGTTTGGGCTGTGCAACGCCCCAGCAACATATGCTAGAATTATGAATCTGGTATTAAGGGGCCTGTGTTGGGAGATAGTTTTGGCATTTTTGGATGATGCGGTAGTCCTGGGCAAGGATTTCCAAAATCATTTGGAGAATTTGAAGGCCGTACTACAACGCTTCATGCACTACGGCCTTAAACTAAAGCCAAAAAAGTGTGAACTTTTTCAGCGAGAGACGGAGTTTTTGGGAAGAAAGATAAACAGTAAAGGAATGGCCATATCAAGGGAGCATGTGGAAGCAGTGGAGAAGTGGCCAGTACCACGGAATACCCGGGAGGTGGAGAGTTTTTTGGGTTTTGCGAACTATCACAGGTCATTCTTAAAGGAGTTCGCGGGACAGGCGGTGCCGTTATACGAAATAACGGGGAAAAAAACGTTTTATTGGGATGAACCCAAACAAAGGGCATTTGAAGTAATTAAGACAGCGTTAATAACGCCACCAGTGTTGGCATTACCCAATGGTAGGGACGCATTTATACTGGACACAGACGCTTCAAACGAGGCCATAGGAGCAGAGTTGATACAAGTACAGGAAGAGGAGGAGAGGGTGGTGGCTTACGGTAGCTTTGCGCTTACTCCAGAGCAGCGCAGATATTGCACTACCCGTAAAGAACTGTTAGCAGTGATAAGATTCACAAGACAGTTCCGCCATTATCTCCTGGGTAGGCCATTCCTGGTAAGAACGGACCACAGTAGCCTAACATGGTTATTGAGGTTTAAGAACCCTACCGGGCAGCTGGCCAGATGGTTAGAAGAATTGAGCCAGTACGATATGACAGTACGCCACAGGCCGGGCAGGAAGCATGCTGATGCAGACGGTTTGTCAAGAATTCCAATGGAGAGACCATGTGAGGAGTTCAAACCGGATGTACGGCCAGAAGGGTTGCCATGTGGGGGGTGTAAATATTGCTCAAAGGCACACAGAGATTGGGGGGAGTTCGTAGGGGAGGTAGATGATGCAGTACCATTAGCGGGTACAGATAAAAAAAACTGGGAAGGCGGGAATTACCAGGGGCAGCAGAAACAATTAACCAGGTGGGGAAGTGGATGTGGGAACCAGAGGAAGTAGAGAGAAGGATTTGGGAAGTGGGTGAGACCAGTAAGGGAAGTAAACCGGCAGTGGAAGAGAAGCCGGAGGAAGTGGTAAAGGGTGAAGAAAAGAGGAAAAGAGGGGATGAACCATATGAAGAACCAATGATGACTTATAGTACACAGAAGATTAAGGACCACCAAATAGGGGATGAGGAGATTAAGTTATTGAGGGGATGGTTGATGGAGGGCAAAGACCCGGATAAAGCGGAATTGTTCCTGGCAGGAAAATCGGCAAAAAACTATTGGTTAAACAGGGAGTTGTTCAACATGGATAAAGGGGGGGGGGGGATATGGCGCTCCCCCACGGAGGACAGCGGAGGCAGCCGATTGTTGGTGCCAAGGGGTTTAAGGGAAGAGGTATTAAGACTGGGCCATGACATTCCCTCAAGTGGACACCAGGGAATAGCCCGGACAACAGAGAAGATAAGAGAAAGACACTATTGGTATGGCATGGACGAGCAGATAAGATCCCATGTGGTTACCTGCCAGGAGTGCAACAGGAACAAGCAGCCAAACCGCAAGGCGAAGTACAGGATGACCCGACACCATGCAGGGGTACCGATGGAAAGGGTACACTTAGACTTTTTGGGGCCGCTGCCCAAAACGGCACAGGGAAACGAGTACATACTAATGATGGTAGATCAGTTTACCAAATGGGTGGAATGTATTCCCTTGCCGTCCCAGACCGCGGAGGTAACGGCAGAAGCTGCGGTAAACGACTTTTTCTCGAGGTTCGGAATGCCATTGAGGATATTCACAGACCAGGGGAGTAATTTTGAAAGCCAACTGTTTCGAGCAGTTTGCGATAAGCTACAGATCCATAAGTCTAGGACTACGGCGTACAGACCTTCGGCAAACGGGCAGGTAGAACGATACAACCGCACGCTTATGGATGCGATCCGGTGTTTCATTGGAAAATCCCAGAACGAATGGGACAAACACCTAGCACAGATTGCGGGCGCATTAAGAGCATCGGTAAATCGATCAACGGGGTACACCCCAAACCGGCTGATGCTGGGAAGGGAAGTAAGCCACCCAATGGACCTAGTGTACGCAATGCCGGCAAACGAAATAAATACCGACAGGTCAACAGACGGATATGTGAACGAGTTAGAAACCGCCATAGTAATTGCGCATGAAGTAGCCAGGCGGACCCTGGGGGTATCACAAGAGCACATGAAACGCGATTATGATATAAAACTGCGTGAAAAGGCGTATGGAGTGGGGGATATAGTATTCCAGCTGGACACAGCATCCATAAAGGGCAAAAACAAGAAATTACAGGCTCATTGGAAGGGGCCCGGAGTGATCATCCAGGTAATTACCCCCTACCTGTATAGATTAAAACTAAGAACGAGGGAGGTAGTGGCGAACCATGATAGGATAAAAAAATGCAATGATATAGAGCCACCCCAATGGATTAGGAAATATTTGAACTTCCGGAAGTCTGTAACTGAGGGGGTGTCAGATAAGCGCGGAAACACAGAACCGAAATATTGCACATGCAGAAGGCCGGACGATGGATCCCTTATGATACAGTGCGAAGACTGTTTGGAGTGGTTCCATAGTAAGTGTGTAGGGATAGATAGTCGACAAGCGAAGAGGGCGAGGTACATTTGTGCCTCGTGTAAGTCGTTGGTCGACTAAGTAGGAAATAAATAAGGTGCGTGGGTGTCGACCCGTGGGTATGTGGGGAGGGGTTGTCCCAATCTAAACTGTTGTTTTGCATTACAGATTATGGACTCTGATTCTTCAGCAGGGAGCCGGACCAGAGCCAGAGGAGTGACGGTGGAGGGGTTTGCCCGAGAGAGACCGGGGCGGTGGAACGAGAGAGGGAGAGCAGGGAGTGAAAACGTGGTAGGAGGCAGGAGGGTCCGGTCGGAGAGCCAGGGGAGAACAGGAGGTGGGAGAGGGGTGTTTCCCAGGGGAATGGATGAAGGGAATGGGCACCCAAAAACAGTGGATAACATGGATAGAGAAACCAGAACAGAAGTAGCCAGAGGAGGTAAGGAAAGGGTAAGGGGAACCCAGGGGGTAGTGAGGGTGGAAAGAGAAGAGCCCAAGGGGATATTGGGGAGTCCACCAAAATGGTTTGGGACAGTCAGAGAGGGTTTTGGCCCGTACCCAGAAGGGTATGCACTGGCAGTAGGGCGAGGCGGACCAATGGAGTCATCAGGAAGAAGCCCACCAAGGGATACGGGGAGAGAAGAATTGGTGACAAGAAGAGAAGAGCCAGAAGTGAGGGAGCAACAGGAATATCCAAGATACCAGGAAGGATATGGGAGGTTCCAAGGGAATAGGGACAGTAAGTGCCCAGTGGAAGCATGCGGATTCCTGTCCCGCAGGATGAAGGACCATTGTAGGAATGAACACATTCCGGTGGTGTTGTGGGAGGGGGTTATGGAAGGAGCAGAGGTCATGGAAGGTTGCAGCCGCAGACTCAAGCTATTGGAATGGTTGGCGGCAAGAGTATGCCCGGGATTGAGTTTAGAAGAATGTATGGAATCTATGAACGTCAATAAGGTGGTGCCAGGGGGAGCCCGTGCGTGGGGGACAGCACAAAAGGAGATGCGCCAATTGTGCCAGGCGGCAGGGTGGAGCATACCCAGACAGTTCCAAATGTACCCAATGAATTCGGTAGCGTGCATGATACACTGGAGGGCGGTGATGGCATTTGTGAGCAGACTATCCGGGGAAGAGAGGGAGGCATTTGTAAGAATGGGATCAGATCAGAAGGTGGTGATGAAGGGAGTAGTAGTATGGGAAGGCAGGGGCCAATCGGGCAGAGCTAGGGAAAGGACCAGGCGGGTAGAGGAGCCAGTGAGGACCAGAGTGAGGGGAGACTCGGCGGAGGCAGCTGGTGCTCGTGGACAGGAGGCTGAAGGGTGGATGCCGGCGGGGTCAGAGGGGGGCGCCCGGAGGCAACGCGAAATAGACATTGGGAGGAATAGGGACCCAAACCCAATGACAGGACAGCAGGCTAGGGAGGAGGAAAGGGAACAGGAGACAACGAACAAGGAAGTAAAAAGGGGCATAATGGAGCTAGTGGACAGCCATTTCCATTACGATCGATGCCAGAAACGATTGGGAGGTAGCTGGGACCCATGGGATATAATAAACCATCAGGCGGGTTTAACCCCTGACCCAGAATGCAAGATAGTGGGGGGAGTGATGGTGTTTTGTGACCCGGCCACATACCCAAGGGGACATAGAATAGCACAGGATCCGGCACTAAGGGTGGCAGTAGGCATACACCCAGGGCAATTGCACCAGTGGTCAGCAGATGCTGAAGCCCAACTTAGGGACTGGATGGACAAACCCGGGGTGGCTTTAGGTGAGGTGGGGCTGGATTATGTTCACGGCCGCACTACGGAGGAGAAAATATATCAGGAAGAGGTACTGGATAAGGTATTGGGACTAGCCCGCAGGCGGAATCCAGTGGTTCTACACCTTAGAGGGGATAAGGAGGACAGACATGCAGTGCAACCAGCCCATGTAGCCCTGACCATCTTGAAGAGACGGTGTTATCAGTCTCAGAGAATACACTGGCATTGTTTTGGGGGAACCCCAGGGCAGGTCAGAGAGTGGTCTGAAGCTTTTCCCAACCTGTATTTCGGGTTTACGGGGAGAGTAGAGCTATTTGATGGCTATCAGAGAGAGGCGCTAAGGAACATAGAGAATGATAGGTTACTCCTGGAATCGGATTCCCCTCATCTGGCCATGAACCCGGGGCTGACCGTGAACACCCCCCAATACTTGGGAGAGGTAGCTAGAGTGGTGGCAGAAGTGCGCAGCCAGCCTTTGGAGGAAGTGGCCCGGTGGAGTAAGGACAACGCCATGAGATTATACTTTGAGTAGGGAAATTTTGTGGGCCACAAGGCGGTGGCCTGGTGCACTTGCACCTTAGTAATTGGTATGTTGAGTTTAGATTGTATATATGTTACGGGATAGGGGGCAGGGTGTATAGTATTTGGGATAGGGAAATTGTCAGGGCCACAAGGCGGTGTCCGGGTGGCCTGGTGCATTTGCACCTTCTTTTCGGCATGTTGGGTAGGCTAGGTGGTTCTCCGGGCGGGGAGAATTTTTAGGGCCACCAGGCGGTGTCCGGGTGGCCCGGTGTATTCGTCGGCATGATTGGTTGGTTTTGGGCCACCAGGCGGTGTCCGGGTGGCCCGGTGGATTTGTCGGCATGTTCTCCGGGCGGGGAGAATTTTTAGGGCCACCAGGCGGTGTCCGGGTGGCCCGGTGTATTCGTCGGCATGATTGGTTGGTTTTGGGCCACCAGGCGGTGTCCGGGTGGCCCGGTGGATTTGTCGGCATGTTCTCCGGGCGGGGAGAATTTTTAGGGCCACCAGGCGGTGTCCGGGTGGCCCGGTGTATTCGTCGGCATGATTGGT
>JAVFBY010130115.1:0-11726 GCA_034781015.1 Tonicella lineata
ACACCATCCAGTTATATATATATATCTACAAAATATCCGCCGCTGCTTTAAGACTTGTTAAAGCGTACCTGTGGTTTAACCGCTCTTGGTTATCTGAGAAAAAGCGAGAACCTAAGCAGGGTATTTATTCCACATACTGAAATCCCTACCATCTTTGACATCTGCTGACATGCCGAGAATGTTTTTTAAAAATTCTGCAACATTTTTTTTTCTTTCTCAGTTAGGACTAGCTTTTTCTCTCCTCACAGCTGTTTGGCTTAAGAGTGGTTCTTTTCTGTTAAACGTAAACCTTTAAGAGGGATTCATCTCTAAGGGTTTTCAATTCCACAACAAAGAGTCAATTTCCTCAGAACGTACCAAAGCTATAAACCTAAAGTTCCCCTGATAGAACTAAACGTCGTATGGGTCTCAAGAAGATACCCAACTCATGCCACATAGACCTCGTATCTACAACTTTACCTTTATGAAATATTGTTTTGTGAGTAATATATTTCTAAAGTAAGTCACAGGGAAGTCGGTTAATTTAAAATCGGTAAATCATCATGTTCTATATAAACTCTCAGATGCAAAAGGTTCAGTGGTGTTGTCCTGGGAGAGATTTTGCATCCAGGAAAGACAACATGTTTGTAATATAAGCATGTATAAACCTATTTCAGATAATATACACAGCCCGCAAAGTTAACTGTATGTTTGTGAATGCTGTTTGGAACACATATACAAAACAAAAGCTCATTTATTAAGTCCAAATAAGTATATTTAAAGAGTTATTTTTACGTTCAGTTTATGCAAGCTGTTTTGCGAGTATTTTACTTTTGTAGTATTGGCGTTTCAAGTTTAATTTAAAGCAATTTATAATTCTCATTTTTACTGACAAAAGTTAATTTTCTGGTGATTATATCTAAATTATGAAAATGTTGGTACTAAATGTCCTATATATTTACATGAGGGTACACAAAGTACACAAGTGTTTCCTGTCACAACTCGTACAGCTTAATATATAGTTAAGGCCAGACATATTTATTTGCCTAATATTTGTAAGGTCAGTATAGCTTAATCAATCAACTGATTGGCTTAGAAGAGACATACCCCGGCCATAAGTCACACATTATGACCGAATGATTTTATTATTAGCCTAGTTAGTAACTTGCAAGCTAAAACACCAAATGAAAAAAGAACAAACTCAAAAAATTGACCTGCGCCTTAGCGAGGCAGGTCACACCACTACAAATTCTTAAATTAGTGAGGAATTAAACCTTTTACAATCTGCTGACACACGCGCACACGCAGAACTTAGTGCTCGAATTGTTTTATTTCAAAAAGTTTAGTTTTCACAACAAACTCCAGACACTAGTTGCACGCCAAAAACATTTAAGGGCCACACAAAAAAAAAATCAGTAGAAACTCGAATGATTTTTGAGTCGGAAATGCTTTAGAAAGAAATGTGAAAATCAAGAACAACGTCTAGTGCATAAGCACTTAAAACGGACCATTTTAAATGATGACAAGCAATACCTTATATCAAATATCACTCAACAAATAGAAAACCCACACCCGCGTTAACAACAAAAAATAGAAAAAACAGCGCAACCTGTTTTATTGTTTCAAATCAAAAAAAAAAATCAACACAAAAACAACAAGAATATTTCACCAGTTATGATGGTGGCGTGGCGCCCCCTGGGGGTGACCTCTGTGAGAGTAAAACCCCACAACTGGCTGCTTTACGTTAACACTTCGGTGTTCGAAGGTGTCAACCGCTATATGGACAAAATAAAGAAACGAATAAACATAATTTGTAACAAATCTAGGATGTGGCACTGCCTTTTTTAATGTTATTTTAAGAAGAAATCAAAAGTAAAGTAGGCTACATTTTGCAAAGAGGTACATTTGTTAAGAGGACCTAGGTACCAACACTCTGTAACCAACAACTGATCGCATTCTATGCAGGGTTTTGATATAGCTGCGCCTCGTGTGTTCTGCGCAGCAGCGATTTGTAACCAGGCTTTTAAAACGAGTTTTACTTTCAACTTTTTGAGCAACAAATGCGCCGCAAAACGCAGTAATGAGCAATTTCTAGCATTACAATTTCTCTAACAACATATTTTAGATCAAGAATTAAACAAGTGAAGAGAAATACCATTGGGTTCAAAGGGAAACCTTGCGGAATGCCAACAAATTAAGAAAACATTACACGTTAATAAAAAAAAGTTTAGTCGCAGAATTCATGAAGAAAAACTTACCCGAAGTTTCCAAGAGGCATGCCAGGTATTCCACCCTTAATTGCAAAAGGCATGGCTGAAAAATAATGATAAAATACAGTTAATGAGCGTGTTGAGTGTCAAACTTCATTAGTTTTTTTCATTAAGCTTTTAAAACTGTTCTGCGGCATTCCTTTAATAGAATATTTAGAATAGTGAGACTGTTTGTTTCTTCTACAGAGAGATACACTATGACCAACTGATAGTTTTTTTTTTACCGAAATGGGTGACAACCTTTGGATTGACTTAAATTTCAGGCAATTCATTTCCAATGCATAGTTATAAAATATGACACTTAATCTAGCAGTATTTTTTTATTTTATGGATTTATCGCTTCCTCGTTACGGTGGACTTATATAATTCAGACATTTTATGGGACCTAAGTCAGCAAACTCCTTGCAAATAATAAAAGGGGTTCTTTCCTTAAGGAGCCTTTAGCTTAAGTTTATTCCCTTGTTGTTGTACTATGTTTTAAATTTATCTTCATATACCGTCTACAAAAGGGAGGTAAGGTATTCTATTGGGAATTTTGCTAGGAATTTTATTACAGATTTTCTCTGATGTGATAAAGATAGGTCATGGTTGAAACACAAAACAGACCCAAATCGACCGGCCACCTACGAATCAAAAGAGGCAGTTTAAAATATCAAATATTTCCACTCTTTGGAAGATACGATAAGTTCAAAGTGGAATCGCTTAGCTCATTTTGTTACATAATCGGCTATGACGAAATGGGATAGAGTTTGGTAATGACACCACTCAGTCAGTTAGAAAACTGACAATACATGTGAATCTCTTCGCATAATATACAAACACACCAATTCATTACTATATTTATGCAAGCTGTTTTTCACAAATACTTTTAGCGTCAATAACTCGTGTGTTGTTCATGAGTTGGAACTCACAGCTGTATTTACAACAGTTGTGTCAAAAACAACACTGTCTAAATGTTGTACATATCAGAGTTGTATAACTGTGTATGGTCATATAAACGACAACGGCAATCAAAATCCAATATTCGCGTTTTGGTGTGGAATAGGTTTATTTATTTATATTCTCAATATAAAATATATGTTCTCCGTATTTCACAAGTTTGGTGATATTACACCGATATTCGTATGAAACCTTGTAAAAAAAAACACTACCACGAAAACACAATTAGTTGGCAATAACATATTCATATTCTATATTTATTATCGAGCATATTTTTGTGCATATTCTAGCAACGTTTTCAAGCTTAATAAACGTTTTAGTGCAGTTACTTGAACCGTTTTCAAGCGTCGTGAACATTAAGCTTGAAACGGTTCAAGGTTATGCGTTGAAACGTTTTTCGATAGTAAATATAGAAGTTGAAATCCATAGAATTGTGTTGTTACTGCTACAGCGTCTAAATGCCACTAAACAAGTTATTTAACTATAGCTAAATTATGTTTATAATTTAAATTTACTTAATTACAATATCTCTCTTGTGCAATTTATTGTGTATTAAAAACTTATATTGCTTTAAGCGTAACTGTTAATTTGAAATCGAAATTGTTTTTTTTAGTCGATTACGAAAATTCTCTATAACTAGTTAAATGCCGAAATGTAAACGATCATGGTCTATGGAATCCTTAGGCATAATGCCTATAAAGATATATCAGTAAGTACAAGACGATCAATGTTAGGGGTATGTATGTATGTATGTATGTAATGTAACAACTATTCCTTTAGGAAACCGTGTAATGTTATTTTTAGACGCAGCCAGGTTTTATATCACATCAGAGAAAACAGAAACCGACATCCGTGGGACCCGTTGCCAATAGCTACGCACGTGGAGACAGCTGGCAACCAATGACACTCCGGGGATCAGATTTCAGGAGGATGGAATTGACAGAGAACCTCAGCGCGAGACCTACATGGAAACAGATGTGCCCATCTTGAAATAATACTGTGCTCATCGACTTCAAAACGAGGGGACTGTCTACGTCAAGTATAGATAATTTATTCCTTAGGAGACAAAGAAGGGTGGCTTATACGACTTCCAGCTCCCGGCCTGGGAATGTTAGTCTCCCCCTGAGTGACTTAAATGCCAAAATAACATGCAGTCTCCTTTTTGCCAGATGACAAACTGTTTAAAGAGCGAAATAGAAGCCAGTTTCAAAAACCAACCAAATTTCTTTTCAGTTGCCAAGGGCTGTTTTACAAATTGTTCAACATGTGGTTGAATTTGTCGATTTGAATAAAATTCACAGGGTTATTTTCCGGCGGAAATGAGTTTAAATTTGGAAGCTTTCCAAAAACTGTAGAGATAGAACCCAGGCAAACGACTTTTAAACGATGTACAATTTGATTCACGTTGACAGCACAACTATGGCTAAGAGATTCATATATGTATTGTCACTCGAACTATAAGCTTACACTATTTTAAGTACATAGTAGGTAAGGACATTTCACCCAATGAATGGCGTGTTGATATAAATGGGTGAAGAAACCGACCCACAATTAACAAGAAAAAGACACAAGATCACAGACAAATTCACATGTATAGTGACAGAAATCACGTCCGTATTGTTAAAAAAATTGTTGATATATATAAAAGGAACGTGACAGTGGAAATGGAAACCAAAAACTTCGCAATTGGTGAACGATTGTGTTGTTCACTGGTGAACGATTGTGTTGTTCACTGGTGAACGATTGTGTTGTTCACTGGTGAACGATTGTGTTGTTCACCCAATTCAAATAAAAGCATGCAGCTGCCGAGTAATTAAAGGCTTACAGTTACTAAACAATTATATCCTCAAGAATTTGAGATCATAACCTTTACTCAACTCGAATTATTAAAAACAAAAGTTCATGTTTTCGGATAAATGTTGTTGTTGTAACTTGAAACATAACATAATCTTCTATGATTCAACATACCGAAAAGCGAAGCTTTGGCAGGACTATTCCACTGTCACTATCCGCCCGATAAATATCAGAAATATAAAAAAATAAATAAAATTGGAGAGTGAGACCTTTTCCATCGTTCGATATCTTCCAAAATATCCACCGTTGGACATGTTTTATGGAATTGCAGGTGAGCTTTATGACCCTGTTACATAGTGCTAGCCAGAAATCAAGAATAAGGTGTCTCAAATCACCATTTTTACAGAAACAGGGCGTCTCATTTTATAGTTCCCTATCCTTTTGCTGTTAAATTTGATTGAAACCGGATGTCTCGTGTGGCTTCTTTGTTGTCTCAAATGCACAGAGGCTAAAACTATTTGCCGTTATAAATGAGAGACTTACTCGTCGTAGCGTTTCCTCTCGGTTTAGCTCCTAGGTAAGCTAAATTTACATTGGCTTTTCTTCCATCGATGATAGGGTTAGGGTCTTTACAAGCTCGTTCTGCCGCTTCTTTGTCTGACATAGTCACCTGTGAACAGAACAGAGATTGGTTGATTATTGACAGAATAATTATTGGTTGATTAATTTATTAATTGAGAGTGATTTGTTGTCTGGCTTGGTAAATTGCTTCTCTGTTTATTTGCTGCCTTTGTTATGCAATCTGATGAAAATCAGGTTGACCAATCACACTGCCGCCCAAATATTCTTAAAATGCCTTCCTGTGACTGCCCTGGCGAACAAGCGTAAGCAAACATCTGTGTTCATCACAGCCTCAAGCTATCTGGTTGTCCATTGGGTAATTGTCTTTGGTGAACACCACAGTATACCTGACATCATTGAACATCGTTTACTACAAGATTACCTCAGATCTTTACAGCGACAATAACAATACCGGACAGCTAATATAGATCTGACCAGATTGTCTGTTTTATTGATTATTGATTGATTGATTGATCGGTTGGTATTTGCCCTCATGGAACACTACGTTTATTGAACAACCTAGAATTATGGGAACAAAAATACAACAATTGCTCAATCCATTCAGACAATATCAAGTATTAACAGAATCGCTAGTATATAAACATGGGCGCCGCTATAGACAACATATTGATTTACACGAAAATTAGGCAATAGCGTTATTTGGGCCACGTTTATAATAGCTCATACTCATAGTACCAATGTTTCTAGACATAAGATTAAGTATGCACCATTTGCCACATGTCTGAATGAAGCTAGAAATCTACAGAGTATGAACAGTGTAACCCAATTAAGACAATCAATGGAATTCTTTATTTTTTGCCAAACAAACATTTAAACCACGAAGATGACATGGGCGTGGAAATAGACACACACCGAGTTGAAATCTACAAGAAATGAACACAGTTCTTCCAACAAAGGTTGCATCTGTGTTATCTACACGAAAGGTGCTGACATGAAGGGGCGTACAGTGGCTGGAAGAGCCCATTCTAGAAGGCACTTATTTGCTAACAACATAGTCATTTTGCTTGGCGTTGAAAAAATCCAGATTCTAAGTTAGGCCGCCGCAATGCCAGTGCGCAGATAACGTCAGTAAAATTCATATCTTATTAAACTTTCTCTTCATATACATTGACATACAGGCCTGGTATAGTGTTCATCCCGATCCACGTGGTGAAATGAACAACTAGGCCCGTTACTCAGATACAAAGACCACATTCTTTAGTTTATAAGATGTGCGGTCTGGAGTATTTATTTGAGACAAATCGACAGTTGGTGTACTATGTGACTTGTGTGAACTGAACTTATTTAAATATGAACAGTAAAGTTTAATTCTGGTAAATACTTTATCTGTAGGATTACAGCGCAACAATAGTCTCAATAGTTGGTCGATTGGTTGATTGGTGTTCAACGCCGTGGTGAGGAATATTTCACATGCATGACGGCGTGTCAGTCAAATTGATGAACCTCCCTCTTGACGTCGACAAAATCAAAGATAGTCCAAGGACAGGACGAAAACATGACATCACAATAATTAAACCGGTTTCCCGATGCCCCTCAGTTCTGAGAGCACCAGGGCATCAAGAAGCTTCCTACAACCACTGACTGCTGTCCTTGTTTTGTCAGTAATGTGTGCTACTTCAAAAGTATGTTATAATCATATGAGCCTAAGGGGCCTATTTGTAAACTGCTGCATAGGCTATATATTGCTTTATTATGTTTTACTAACAAGTTATAGTTTTTGTTGTTGTTGTTATATATATTTTTGTACCAGCTCCTTCAGGAGTGTTTTGTAACAAGCTTATGGCTTTCTTTGATAAATGGCGGGTGGTTGGCGGGAGCTTCCTGATACCTTGTTGATGTCGGAGCTAAGGGGCATCAGGAAGAAGATTTTTTGTGATATCCTGTTTTTGCCCTGTCCTTGCCCTGGCCTGTCGTTGATATTGTCGGTGACGTCAAGGGCGGTTTCCTCCACCCGTTTAACTAGCACGCCGTCATTATAGGTAAAATACTCCTGCGCACGGCGTTAAACGTCATTTTTTTTTTTAAAAAGTTTCAATTCAGAGTATTCTTAATGCATTGTTACTTATCGAATCTTTTTTCAAGTGCTGATTTAAAACATATTAGACTCGAACAGGCGTTTTACACATCTTTATGATGCTTTTAGGTGAGCAATACGCCTTTAGACGGACAGAGTTTAACTTAAAGCGTGGAGAGGTTTGGCAGTTGGGGCAGATACGAGGATCAGATAACATTGCGACTGAGTGGGGTTCGCGAGTCGCACTAGATCGCGAATTCAAAGTTATACCATAGTAATAATTCAAATGCTAAATAAAACACGCGAAATAAAGAAGGTTCTTTCTTATACGGTTAACAGTAGGTATTATAACGGCATATTGTCGCTGTCAAAAGAAACCTACACAATGCTCGGCTTAAAATCATTGGATTGTGAAACCAATACAGACGTGTATGTTTCACAGAGGCGGGTAATATAGGTATTCGTATAAGCCCAGCTATTTTTGAGCCAAGTGATTTATTGGCTGGCTTGAAGTTTATACAAGGGCCATAAACTCAAACTTGGCGTGCACCGACTGCCTTTCATTCCAGTATATTACTATATTAACAAGCCCTACATAGCTAGTCAACATTTATATTCTATTCAAACCAAGCGTGTGTGTGTGTTTAAAACAGTGTACGTGTCATGCTTATATCACTGGAACAAAATTGACTTAAGAAATATACAAAATTGATTCGATGCCCATTTTGCTGAAATTGGGATCGGCAAAATTGCCATTTATTAATTTCACGGTGTGTACGTTGGAACTTTTGTGATAACGCCTCGATGATAGCAAAATATAGTTTTCCAAAAATGTATGTTTTACATGCTTGCTTATTTCGCAATCTATGTACGTCCAAACAATGATGATATTAATGGACTAAATAATTTGAAGATACATGTAGCTAATGTGATACCAATCTGAATGGGCAACAAGATCGGGTGCTTTTGTAGCCCTGTTCTGAAATAAGGCCTACATGATCATCTTATATGTTGCAATGAATAAGACAACCAAGGTGACGTCATCTTTTTCCGTTGTCCATTTCTTAACGTGTGCAGTGGGATTTTCCGGCAACTAATGCACTTAAATGGGCTATATAACGTATTCACTGAAAGCTCTATACGTCGTACTTTACTTCACCCTCTTTCATTTACAGAAGGGCGGTGCAAGTGAAAAGATTATAATTGCAAAATGAGCCAAACTGAATGTAATTGCGTAAAGTCTTATGCTGTACCTTAGGATGTCTTATCGACAAAACGGCGGTGCCAATAGAATTATTGTCGATCATCAAACTTAGCCAAATCCTTCCTAAGTAATATAAGTTACAATATTGTAACTGTTTTTGTTCATGTTTAAGCTTATAAGTATGTAAAACCGAGTTTGTGAATATACACCTTGTGTGTGTTCGTTTCCTCTTTCCTTGCAACAAATGAATTAAACAATTTTTCTATCCGTCAAATATATATTTTTATAGACAAGAAAGTCAACAAACCTTCTCTAACCAGTTTGCACTTGATAAAGGAACTGTTTTTATTTGAACATCCCTACATGTAATCCATGTATTGTAGGAAAATGTTGGAAACACGTCGTTAATTAGCGCATAAGTTTGATATATATGTTCTTTTCGATGTCAGAACTGCGCCATCTTTTCAAACTTGCCAAGTGCTAATAATTTATAGTAATCAACTCCGAATTTTGATAAAAAAATATCTTATATTATCTATATATGTCTTAGGATTGGCTGCTCAAGATATAAACCTTGTTAAATTATGTATTGTAATGAAGAGACCCAATTGTGACCAGGCGTGGTAAACAACAATGGTTTGAGCAACTTTCCCTGGCTTATTCCAAATTTATATATCTTCTATATGACGCGTTAAAAAAACATCTGAAAGAAACTGGTTTCGTTATTGTATCAACCATCTTAAACCTAGGAATAAATTGGAATTTGTTGTTGTGTGTGTGTTTTAAAAAAAGTTTTTAGTGATGTTATTTATAATGTTTAACACAATTTTAGTAATTTGAGTGATTGATGCTTTATTGCAAAACACTGCGTTTTTGTAAATGTCATCCCCTTATGGAAGTTAAGTCCACGATGACCTAATTTACCATGACAACGTGTCTTACGAAGTTAAGGAAATCAATTGTGCCCTGGATCTCGGCAAAAGCTTACAAGTAGGCCTACATAACCTTTTTTGCTTTATCTCAAATTCTTCGTGAATTAGATAAACGTAAACATATAGCCATATTTAATATGAAACACAATAGCTTTACTTACGAATCCGTATCCTCGGCTTTTGCCTGTCTGTCTGTCTGTTATAACGACAGCTTCTTCTATATCTCCAAATTTATCAAAGAACTCCCTGAGCGAGTCATCGTTTGTGTGGTACGGCAAACCTCCCACGAAGATTTTCGTCAACGTCGTGTCTTTGTTTTGGATTCCGTTGTGAGACATGATGTCAAAGAGTTCGAGTATAACTCCTCAAAAATGAGAAAGAGACAAGAATAAAAATCACAGACCTCAAATAAACTACCCGTTAAAGTTGGAACCCGGTTCAAAATAGCTGACTGGATCCGCTGGTCGTTTTTACTTTTTTAATTTTAAAACGGAGACGTTAAGCACACACTTTACGTCTGTCGTAAATTACGTCTGCAGTAATGTACAATAAAAGTTTAACAAAGCCGTTTAAATAGTTTCCGATCACAGACCAGTTGATAAAATTCTTGTAATTCCAAGCGTAAAGCAGAAAACTGTGTATAGCTTCCCTGACGTTTTCTGTTTAACTAAGTCGTCTCTGTGTACGGAAACTCTGTGAGAGAGGGAAATCGTGAAGACCTTGTGAAGAGAGGCAGAGAGATAAGAAGTAGACGGGATGGTAGTGAGTTTACACGGTAGTCACACGGGTGCCTGTTTCGTCTACACCACAGAGCAAGCACTCAATCTTCAGATAGTATATGGCCTGTATGGAATCACACTGAACACAAAATCAGCTAAAAATTAGTTCACTAGTTCTTTGTTGTGTACGACCGTCCGGTGGTGACTATCTTGAGTACTGCCTGATGAGTGCCACTATTTACCCAGACTTTATACCCGGCTGTCTTCCCGTACCGTGCTTGCAAACCGATCATCTACGTACCTACAATATAGTCAATTTCAATGGAAACCGACACTTGACAGGTCTGAACGGCAAACTGGTTCGCGATAAGCCACGCCTACTTAACCATCTCATTTAACCCACGTGCATAAGCCACACCTCGGGGCGTGGCCTATTTCACCTCCTTGTCTGCACATATGTTGTAAATAGGTAAACAGTATGGGTGTTGTTTTTCACTACTGGGGTTAAAATGGGGTAGGTAGGAATTCAGGGGTGGGGTTTGATTGAGTGGGCACAGAGACCGACACAAAACTATGTTCAAACACGAACGGATTAAGATTATCCTATCCGATAATACACCATTATATATTACTAAACAATATACGTAACTAAGACTTGGCAATTCTTCAGGACTATATGGATAAGTTGCACAACGCGATAAGCTGTAATAGTTAAATCAAAAGGGGCTTAACTCCTATATATTTCTTAACTATTGTTCACTATTGCACTTTGGAAGTTATCCAGGCTTGGTATTAATATACAATGAAAAAAATATTGTTACTCACGGACAGTGAAGGGGAAGGAAGATAGGCCCAGGTTTAAGGGATCGAAAATAGGATGAATGCAAATATATAGCTACTGTCCGGAAAAGGGCTACAGCCCTGCATTTGATTTAAGCTAGATGGTACTTAATGGTTAGGCCTACAAAATGACAGCACTGCTGACGATGATAATATAACGACGAAATATTAAGTCAAAATTAGTCTTTCTTCCTTCGGAACTATTTATTGACTACTATATTAAGGTTATCAGTGGAACTACACTGTAAAATATATATAAACACTTTATAAACATTTTTTGTCCCCAGTTTTAAAACACTTAAATGTTTCAAAATATAACCCTTTAACGTACACCCAAAGCTACAGTGTTTCAAATCAAAACACTTTATAAACACTTTTTGTCCCTAAAACAAT
>JAVFBY010130226.1:0-11724 GCA_034781015.1 Tonicella lineata
TGCATTTGTTGACGATTTTAGGTAAAACGGCTTTCTATTCTTTATGTAGTACGGAATTCACGGATGTGTTAGAATATTTAGTAGGATCCATTCTGTTTTCTTCTTCGGTTGGATATGTCACAGAAAAAGGACTAGAATGTATTCAGATAAGTCTACCGGAGCTGAGGCATCTAACTGGAAACACGGCCGAATGATGCAAATGTTTTAAAATTGCGGCGCAATGCCCTAGTTACTCAATCATATTGACATTGGGTACTTCATCGACAGATCCCAGACACATTTAACATTTATTTATTGGCTTCCCTTAAACAGAGCAATAAAATTGTTTAAATTCAGCTATAATCGTTTTATATTTGTTTATTGAAAAAGTCCAATTACAGGTCTGATAAAAAGTAACATTGACAAAATACAGATAAATAGATACAGAATATGATGGGATAAATTATCACAGAGATGGTATAAAATATTATGCAGTTTTAATTATAAATATTGTGCTCATTATTCTGTTAAAAATATATATATACCCATACACGCGCACATCACACGCACCCATACGCACACACACCATATGTACACACACGCCTATACCTTTGCATATTCAGACTTACGCATGTATACATCACATATATTAACTATTTAGTTTTAAGACACAGATAACAAATTTACAAAATTATGAGAATAATGCTGAATTAACAGAATATTTAAAAGAATTTTGTATCGTTAAAATATCTAAATTGTTGCCATTACTTATGTCATTATAAAGTGTCATTGCACGAGGAAAAAAGAGAATTTTCGAACATTTAGCCTATGTCTTGGCGGTCTAAAAACGTCATTCTGCCGAAGTAACCGAGTTGGCGCAGAGTATGTAACTTGCCCGACCAAGTAAGGCGAATCTAAAATTGAATGTACACACTTATATAAAAACTTTAAGTCTGCAGCTTTTCTGCGTTCTGTTAAGCTTGGTAATTTAAAAAGTTGACATAATTCATTATATTGATAATAACAATAGGGAATATTGGCTTTATAGCACAAAAACTTTAAGAACTTTTTTTGGACTTTTTCAATTTTTTCTATCAAAATTTTTTGACTAGGTGTCCATATTATAGAACAATATTCTAAATTTGAGCGAACCAGCGACACGTAAAGCGACCTCAAAGCAGTTACATTTGTAAAGGATCTGCATGTGCGCTTTAAAAAACCCAACATGCGGTAAGATTTTCTCACAATGTTTTCGACATGTAGCTTAAAGTTTAGATTGCTTGTTAGAGTTACACCAAGGTCCTTTACGTGTTCTACTCGTGTTAAAACGTTGCCGTCAACGGTATAATCAAAGTTTATCTTTTTGGTTTTGTTTGTGAATGTGATGGAACAACATTTAGAGGTATTCAAATTTAAATGCCAAGTTCTACACCAAGCAGCAATCCTGCTCAAATCATCTTGAAGTAAACGACAGTCGTCAATGTTTTGTATGCATTTAAATAATTTGCTATCATCTGCGTACAGTGATATAGATGAGTTGTAAACACAAGACACTGAGTCGTTAATGTATAACAAAAACAGCAGGGGCCCTTTAAGGACCCCTGAGGAACCCCGGAGATTACTGGTTTCTGGTTACTGCATACGTAAACCCTATGATAGCATGACAGAGTTGGCTTACTTGTTCCAAAGCTTTTCGTACATAACATTTTATTTTATGCACATATTTGTTAAAATTTTAAACTTTAAAGATTTTTTTCGTTTTATTTTCATTATACTATATCTTGATTTCCCGCTAACATCATTACACTGATAAAAAATGTCTTAGCACGTATATATTTGTATTATAAGACGATCAATAGCACTTAGGAGCTATGTATTGTTGTAAAATATCATGGTCTATAAATAAACTTTACTTGATATTGAGTCAAATTTTACAATAAATCGTCTAGTATATTAATAAGTAAAAAAAAAATGGTCAATTGAAACGTATTTATTTTGGGCTGTACAAAAGGCATATAGCTAGCTACAGATCTTAAGCGGTAAATTTCGAGCAAATTACATGTCATAACTATTGGAGGCGCACAGGGTTCTTATCGACTAATATACCTCTCTAATAGCCCCGTTTAATTAAGTTGATATCTTCTGTTGAACTTAACAAGTTATATTAGTATGCGTCCGGAGTGGAACAATTTCTAAGAACTTTCACAACTATCAGGGGATCCGTTTATGTCTGTCCGTGTCATCTTTCTGTCCTCACCGACTCACAATATCACATCTTACGGCCACCGAGCGAACATTTCAAGAGACAAAAAAATGAATCAGATGGTTCAATGCATCAAGGAGAATTGATCAACATTAAATTGCAGCTTGTCTGAAAAGCTTAAGTTGGTGTGTGCAATATTTGAAATGACCCGGTGTTACTCTGCCTTGCAGTGTGTCATTATCTATTAAAGCATTCATGATACAGATCTCTGTACACCTTGTAGCATGCAATGTTAAACTTTTAATAAATATGTATATTATACATGTAAGTCTACTGATTAGTGTGGAATACGGCCTGATATTTCGTGTGAGAAACGGCCTGATATTTAGTCGAGAATGTTAATGTTTTCTCAAGCCCGTAGAGCGGGTGAATAAATTAATTTTCTCGACAAAATATCAGTCCGTATCCCACACTTATCAACGGTATAACGAATTTATCACAATGAAGCACTTTTGTTTATTTAAGCCCACCGCTGTAGGCCTACTGATTAAATCACCTTTATACAGCAAGGGGAATAAGCGGAGCCTTGACTCCGTAGGTATATCAAAAATATACCTCGCCTACATTCGTTTTACCCGTCAACAGTTGAGACGGAGCTGTATGTACCTTGCATTGGCCAATCACAGGCCTAGAACTTACTCTGAATGGTGATAAATTAATATGTACTTTGGTTGAGGCATGCACAATTTTCTTTCTCAACATTTATAAAAAATATACATACTTTCCTTGTTACTAATCTTCTTGTAATTTCAGAGGAGTGGAAGGTGAATGGCAGAATTTTCAGATTGCGTACTCTCTTCAAAATCTAATTAAAAATGGCGACACAAACGTATGGAGACCTGTCGGTGTAGCTCACGTAAACGCAATCCAGGTGGACACAGAAGTTTGGCCTGGTGGCTCTATTCATGGGCCATTTGTCCTCATTCGTAAATTCCTTCGAGTAGCAACCATGCCTGCACCGCCTTTTGTACAAGTCCGTGATCCAGACTGTGAGAAACAGTTAGATTGCTTCACCGACACACCTTGTTTAGTGCTGAAGAAAACGGATGATGTTCTTAAATACTTGGACGCTTTTATATACAAAGGACCTCGCGAAGATCAGCAGTATGTCTTCCGGTGCTGTTCCGGACTTTCAATTGATATTCTCAACAGGCTGTCCCAAGATCTCAATTTTGATTTCTTGCTCTATATGTTTCCAGAGAGTGTTAATCGAATCGGTAAGCTTGTAAACGGTACTTGGGATGGGGCCATAGGGCAAGTATATGACGGTGTGGCTGACATGATGATAGGGGCGTTGAGTATTACAATGTCTAGGTCAGCTTGGATAGATTTTACCTCACCGTTCTATCAATCTGGATTCACAATGCTATCGGTAGCTAAGGAAATTAGAACTCCCGAAATGGATGCATTCCTGCAACCGTTTTCCATCGATGTATGGCTGTGTATTTTAGTCATGGCTTCAGTAACTGCCGTTGTTTCTTCCTTTCTGGAATGGCGAAGCCCTTACGGATTGAATCCGTGGGGTAGAAATCGCGAAAAGCATTATACGCTGGGTTCGTCTCTTGTCATGGTTTATTCAGTAGTATTTGGACACACTTTCGCCACGAAATCTCCCAAAAGTTGGCCCGGTCGGTTTGTCCTGAACATATGGGCTGTTTTTGCTATTGTTTTCATCGCTAGTTACACAGCCCATCTTGCGGCATTTCTGGCTGGAAAAGTCGACGAGGAAATTTACCTTAACCCGGAAGACAAACGAGTAAGTCGTATCAGAAGTCTATTAACCCGAAGTATGAAACGAGCCATTCAACCACATCAACGGCAATGTGGTTTTTCAAAGCCATTATACATTTCATATGACGTATAGATGCGCATCATCTGAGTTTTATCTCATTTCGCGCAGTTTCTTATTGGCTAAACCGCCTGACTATTATGGGATATAAATCTAATAGTTGCTTGGCTCATGTGGGTTAGAAATTACCCATAATTTCACATAAAGTCGTCTGTGACCACTATTTCACGCTAGAGGGCGCTTCGTCATCAATCCGTGCTGGCATGTGCTTCAATGCCGTTGATGTGTGTGAATGACTCGTTTCATACTTCCGGTTAATAGACTTTTGGTCGTGTTTATATATTTTTAAAAATTACATCTGCGTTTGGTAGGCCTACTTACATTTTAGTTTCAGATATATTCTTCCAGTTAAATTCAATAATACCATCTAATTTTGGAAGATTAGCTGGTTAAGTGGTCAAGGCCTTCAGCATTTATTGATTCGCGATTCGCTGCCGTCACACTCCGGTTTCCAAGTGCACAATTTTCCCAAATCTGTTTTAACTGAGATATTGCGTAATATAAAATACTGTTAATTCAAACATTTAAATTCAGTTGATCGATTTTTATACTGGCCTGTCTGTCTAATTATCTGAACTACCAGGAGAATGTAAATATATATTTGAGAAAGTGAGTCACACTGGCACAGGGAAGTCAAAAAGGACAAATCATCATTTTCTTTATTAACTCTAAGAGACGTAGTGAGGGGTAACACAACCCCATGTCCCAATCGATCGAACCCTACACTGCTATATACCAACTCAAATAAATTGTTATTTTGAGGGCGGCCATGTTTGGCCGAGGACATAATAGTCAGATTCAAGCAATGTTTCGGAATTCTTTAATGTAACTACACCAGCGCAAATTCCTCATTATGGGAGATACGCATAAGTTTAAAGTATAGTGATCGGGGACTGTCAGGAGAATTAAGCATTGTGCATTTGTAGAAGTTGTTTAAGGTTTTTTCCTCGTCGGAAGACCAGTCGTCAATCACCAGTTATAGGTGTCCTCATAATTAGTCTCCAGTATTTCCGAAGTAAAGCCAGTATAGTATGAGCTCCTGAGTGATATGTAGTCACAAATCTGAGTGTTCTAGTTAAGAAAGACATGGTTGTCTTGTTGTGGTAATGATATTTCACTTTACCGATATACTTGTTTATCTCGGCATTTGTGTAGCCTCTTGTTTGTAATTTAAAGTAGAGATTGTCGGAGTTGGAGTTACAAGCGTATCTACAACCTAACAGGTGAGATCGACAGCTACTTCAAGATGTCTCGACGCTTCAACAAAAAGAAAAAAAAGAAACAGTGCAAAAAGCACAAACGGTTTATACACCGTTCAGGAGAGATGAACAAAAGATCTAGACTAGAGATTAATACGTCCTTCGTCAGAAATTTCTCATACCTCGCCTTAGACGCCAATGATATATCCCTGTTAGCCAAAGGGCTTAAATTTGTACCGACGACTAAAACCAGATCTAAAAAGATCACAACTTCTACGAACGCAGTATTCGCCTGGCAAATGTATAGCGAATGCGCAATCCTTTATTCTCCTGTTAGCCCCCGATTACTATACTTTAAACTTATGCGTATCGCCCCTTATGAGGCATTTGCGCTGGTGTAATTACACTTAAAATAATTGTGAAACGTTGCTTGAATCTGACTATTTTGTCCTCGGCCAAACATGGCCCCCCCTCAAAATAACAATTTATTTGAGTTGGTATATAGCAGTGTATGGTTCGATCGATTGGGACCATGGGGCTGTGTACAAGGATAGTTGCCCCCTCACAATGTACATATATATACCATGTTTTATTTTAACCTTTCTTGTGGTTCTCGTAATTCATTTTTGTTCTCGTTCTAGTTAACGAATAAGAAGCTAGCCGTGATGGGGGGAACTAGCGTAGCGGGTTATTTGTCCAAACTGTACCCAGAAATCTATGCAAAGACATGGAAAGCAGACATAAGGAACCATGAAACAATGATACAGCAGATGAAGTAAGCATCGTGGGTTATTTGACAGAAATAGTCTGGTGACGTTGTATGATAAATGCAATAAACATGTGGTTCAATTGGTAAGCCTAACAATAAACTGCGACTCTAAAGATTGTTCTTGTTTGAATGGGTTTTAGTGCCATACTGAAAATAATTTCACTTATATGGTGGCTCGCCAGCCAAGTAGGCGAAAGGAACCAGTCTGGACATCAATGGAAGGAATCCTGTGACAGGATAATCACAGGTTGCAACAAATAGCCCACATAAAATGGTTCTCCTGGTCCCTCTCAGAGAGTACCATGACACAGGAAGCTCCTGCCAACCAACCGCGAGACTCCGAAGACGACGGTTTTGATGATTACAAAACAAAGCGATAAAATACTGAGACCAATTAAAGCTATTGTTTTCCCGAATAATATGTAATTTCCTGTATAATATGTTTAGTAAAATTATACTTGTATTCGTTCACTTCGTTCACAAAGTTTTGAACGTAAATGACATCACCTTATGGAAGTTAAACCTGAAATGACGTCATTTACGACAACGATAATGCGTACGAAGTTTTATGAAACTAGCCCCTGGACGCTAGACTTGGTCGAACATGTTGCAGTAAATAACCAAATAATTTGTAATTAGCCTTTTGACAAGGTCAGGTTATGCAATGCATGCCACATGGTTCCCTTAGCCAGTGGCAATACTGTACATGATCACAACATGTTTTGCGCCAATGGTTGTCGGCACCGCTCTACAGGATCAAACATTTGTTTTACATATCACCATACGTTTACATCATGATGTTCATGTTTGTTAGGACTTCTTGTTGATTTCCGTATACACGGCCAAACAATCATGGACATTTGAATGGTGGTCAGGTTTGTTGAAACTTCTTTTGAATTCCCATCCACAAGGTCCAACTTTCATGGACATTTGTATGATGGTGGTCAGGTTTGTTGGATTTTCGTGTCGATTTACGTCTCCTAGGTCTAGCAGTTATGGAATTTGTATGATGATGCATAGGTTTGCTGTTGTTTACTGTTGATTTCCGTCGACAAGGTCTAACATTCATGGATATTTGGATGATGTATTCGTTTGGTTGAAATATCTTGTGAATTTTCGTGTACAAGATCCAACATTTCTGGACATCTGAATGATGGTGATCGGGTTTGTTGGAATTTTCTTCTGGACCAACGTTCATGGATATTCGGACAATGATGATGAACAGGATTGTTTAAATTTGTTGTAAATTTTTGTCTTTAACGTTCAACACTGATTGTTGGAATTTCTTCTGAATGTTCCTGTACAATGTTCAACAATGATGGACATTTCTATAATGATGGCCAAGTTTGTTTTCGTGGATTTTCTGCTCCACGACCCAACATTTATTTATGTGATTTTGATCAGGATTGTTTGGATTTCTGTTGGATTCCAATCTTCACGGTCAAACATTTATGAACATTTTTATGGTGATGGTCAAGTTTGTTTGCATTTTTTGTGGACATTCGTCTCCACGACCCAACATTAATTTATATGATTTTGATGAGGTTTGTTTGGATTTCTTGTGGATTCTCATCTACACGGTCAAACATTCACGGACTTTATATGAGGATGTTTTTTTGTAAGTGTTGTGGCATTTAATCCACATGGTATCACATCACATCAACTCAATTTCAAGGTTTGTTTGAAGGTCTTGTGGATTTCCGCCTACGCGGTCATATGAAGTATGATAAAACGATCTGAATACATTTCTAAAGTTGAGAACAGTTTGAGCTATCTCAACTCAACAGCCAACTTCAAACAGCAACTGACTCCACCTGACCCCACGCCGATCCCGAAACACAATCGAGTTTAGCATGTTCTACATTTCAGCTCGCCGTTGGCTATATTGAATAAATGACATCCACTATGGGTAGCTGAGATATTTTTCTAATTGGGTCCCCTGATAAGCGTTTGTTAGGGGCCTGATATGAATATGAAATGTGCCAGCGCAAGTATTCTCAGTTGCTCTTGGTCGCAGTCGACCTGTTCCTAACCTATTCGGCTATTGGTAGTGTAGATTTCCGTCTTCACTCTCCAAAATTCAAAGATTTTTGTATGTTGATCATGATTAGGTTTGTTGGTTTTCTTGTGGATTTCCGTCTAGACAGTGACACACACAGGGGCATTTGTATAATGATGATCAGGTTTGCTTGACTTTGTGGTGGAGTCCTGTTTACGCGGTCAAACATGTATGTACATTTGTCTAAGGATGATTAGGTTTGCTAAATGCAGACATTTACATGGCGAAGTATAATGGAAAAAGGAGTGGATATTATTATGTTTTGTAAAATTTACTTTATTGACGCGTTACATCATTTTTCTATTATATTTGGAAAACTAACCTTCTTGTTTGAATAACGAGCAGATATGATGGTTCAAAATTAACATTTGTTTATTATACCTTGTTTTGGGAATAATCCGTATGCGATGATTTTTTAATGTGAATTTAAATCCTTCAAAGTGACCTCAAATTGAAACAACATGCGAGTTTGTTTGTCGCATATGATATGTCAATGGTTAGAAGTTATGAACATTTGTCGAAAATATTAAATATGCAGCCAAAACTTTGAACAGCATCGTATGTGTTTGAAGTTCATTTTAAAGCTTTCCACATGCTCATAAAATTGTACATGAACATCAAACATATAAACATGATAATTAAAAAAAAAAATGTATGATAAGACGATGTTTTCTGGTGAGACAGCAAAGATGTATTATCATGGCTTAATTCAGATTGAATCCGCTCCGCCTCATTTATGTACCATAACTTTTACAGTGGAAACATATACGCTTTATTGACATTTCTTCACAGCTCTCATGCGAATAAAGCTTTAACATTTTGAATCACCCCGGGAAAAACCCCAAAATTGTAACGCTTCTCTAGAAATCACATGTACATAATTTAGATTTATGAAAGTCTTTGTTTCAGGGATGGAAAGTATGACGTCTTTATTCACGACCTGCCCATCATAGAGTACGCTCGTGCTCGATATGATGGTACATGCAAACTCCGTATTGTTGGAAAAACATTCGGCAATGATGGTTATGGCATTGGGGTTCCCAAAGGATCCGAATGGAAGGTAAAATTAAATTCCCTATTCAGTTAAAATTAGTGGATCGTGTAGATGTTTATGCGCGTGACCGTATATGTTGTCTGCACACCGCCTCCCATAATGCTCCACTTACTTTACGCCGAAACGCCAGTGGAGCCTTAAGCTAAGATTCCTTACACGCGGTAGCGGTATGTGGTACGCGGTATGCGGTATGCTGCTGCGGTATACGGTATGCGATTTCTCTGATTCCATATATGCGGTAACCTGTGCTTTCTCTTTCTTTCGCGGGGCAAGTTGTAACTGAAACTCAGGACTATTCGCCTTAATAGACCAGACTATTTGAATACAAGTCAATTTTAGGAATTTTTCCTGAATAATTATTAGAGTGTAGACTTACCATCCATGGATTCTATTTCCATTATATTGGCAATACTTTGCCATGTGTTGCTCATCTGTTGAGCGTCTTTATGATCTGGACTCTTCGCATCGTATAACAGTGGATGCTGTTTTACAAATTCTATGAGAGTTTCGACGTTTTCGTCTGAAATTTGGCTTCTCGGCATTTTGTTTTCAGAAATTTACCGACCACGTGTCGGGGATCAACCCACCATTGACGTCATTTCTTGGGATACCCTGTCCGGTTTTGAAAATGCATGCCGCACCGATCGCTACATGGAGCGATTGATTTTGCCGCATACGTTTCCGCACGAAATAACGCATCCGCTACCGCACATATGGAATCATTGTAACTTATTTTCACTATTTCGAATTTTTTCCGCATACCGCGTTCCGCATTCCGCTACCGCGTGTAAGGAACCTTAGCTTTACGGGAGGACTAGAAGGAGACTACCTAAGATGAGCCATCTTTCCCACGCAATTCTGATGCCACCACAAAGTTCTGTCGTCAGAAATAACGTTTAACGTTAGAAACTGTTCTTGAGAAAATGAGGGTGGAACTTCAATACTGGAACAAATCGCAAACCAAAACATTCAAGAGGGACTTTATGATTCCTATATACTTTTAAACGATTAAATATTATAATTGTCTTAAGTCTAATTATGTCCGACTGCAGTCTGTCGTTTTCTTTTCTAAAGGTTGATTGGCAAAATGTGTTCATGCCGAATCCTGACTGACCAATCGTTTCTTTTTAAAAATGAAGTTTAAGGGGTGGACACACTATGCAAATTTTGATGCGAATTTTAGAGCGATTTTTAATCGCCTTAAAATTCACCTAGTGTGCCCAGTGCTGTGAGTCTTGCTGAGAGTCGGCTGAATGCATTCCCAGTACATCAAGCGTGTTTGATAAATGCGATCGCCATACAATTCCCCCAAGTGTGTCCACCCAGCCGCCCGAATAAATTCGGCAGCAAATATTCGGCCGAATCACCTGCAAAGTTAACTGCTTAATTGTTTTCTTCTGGGAAAGACCAAATCTTCCTAAAAATTAACCAATAAAAAATGTTCATATATAACGAATTTTGTATTTATTTATTGATAATTTTTTTTTAAATTTACTTTTAGGACAAGATGTCGGAAAAAATTCTCTCCTATACTTTCAGCGGATTTCTCGAGGTATTAGAAAAGAAACACTTTTCAAAACTATCGTGTTCGACAAACGGAATCACGCAGGAAGATATCGTCTTTGGTTTGCCCCATACGGGAGGGTTGTTTATCATGTTAATTGTAGGCATCGTGTTGTCCGTTATCCTACTTACAATAGAGCACTGTTTCTTTAGATTCTGTCTTCCAGCGATGAGAAATAAACCAGAAAAAAGTATCTTCAAGAACATCCATGCTATGTTTATCAGTCAGGTAAGCCACATTTTGTGTAATAATATACATCAAACTATGCCGTCGTCGTCCGGCGAATTACAGCTGAAAGAATACGCACGTCCCACATGGCGATGTCATACGACAATAGAGCAATATCACTCTTTTAAAGTCTTTACTATCAAATATAATTGTGCTAAGATTGACATTCTATTTATTATTGTTTGGACAAACTATACACATTCACACAGGTTTTAAAGGAAAATGCTTTTCTGTAAAAGGGGCTTCCGTGTTGAAAATAGAGCAGCAATCTGAAAGCTAGACATGTCTGCGGTAAAAAGTTAGATGGTACTAAATTGTTAGAAAATGGGTTATATCCTCGGACAGATCGTACCAGAATACATACACAATTTGTATTTTCTGTAAAAAAAAATGCCACCTACTGTGCATGCGTTGGCTACTTTACATCCAGCGGATGATTAAATATTAGTATGATTCACCACTGCATTATTATTGAACTATTTTATTATATACCCTATACAATTTACTACCCTTTTCATAGTTTTATTATTGCTATTTGTTGCAGAGGTTATACAAATCCACAGTGGCTGCCGAGGTTTCGCGACCATCTGTCAGTGCAAGAAAAGTTATATCTGAGTTTAAAAATAAACAGTTTGTTCAGCTATTCCTAAATAAACATCGTCGGGTAAGTTTCACAGACAAAATGCTCAGAAACAAGAAGGAAAGCTCTTCAGAGACCTGCGGTGACTATTAGTTATACTGCTATCTCTTAACATTAACA
>JAVFBY010130337.1:0-11722 GCA_034781015.1 Tonicella lineata
AAAAGCTCCTAACTTCGGCTTCCTCAGAAAAATAAGTATAACTCATTTGATTCTGTTTTAACACCAAAAATACCATATTTTGAGGGCGTATGCCACTTTAACCCATTTATAACCATTATAATACCATCTAACTTTTCTTCGCAGACTTTAACATTGGGGTGAATAGTCGCCATCTCAAGCTTTCAGTTTCGTGCACTACTTCCTGGAGGGGGAAATCCGTTTTGCGGAAACGCCTTGTACTATAAAAATTGTGTGATTGTGTATAATTATATAGTTTGTAAAAATATAATAAACAGAATGTCAAGCTGAGCACAATGACATTTTAAAGAAAAGATTGAAAGAATTGCTGTGCTCAATTGCCGTACGACATCATTAAATAGGGTGAGCGTATTTATACAACGTTAATTCACCGGAAGGTTCGACTAAGGTTTTCATCAAATGACATTAATCACGATGAGAATCTAACTTCTTTAGTCACGCTATTAATCACCATCAACGTCCAATTGACAAACACAAAATAGCTTTTCTGATTCTACATACCACTTTTATTATCATTCGTGTTAGTTATTACTATGTCAGTTTGAATACTTAATTTCAGCAGACGAGAAACATGTCGCCAGCATCCTTTGGTATGACGCAACGTCTGTCTGGTGATTAACTATTCGTCTTTCTTTGTAACTCTGGATGGAAGTTTTCGCTTTTCATTCTATAAGTTTCAGCATTCTCCGTATTTTGTTTGGGTGGGGGCTGATGGACGAGGTATTATAAAGTTATTGAATGTGCAGGATTTCAATTCAGTGTTATGATATATTTAAACTATAACATTTTATGGGTTTTTGTGAGGTGTTATAAACATATTGAACGCGAAGTCGATGTACAGTAATACAATCCAGTGTTACGGTATCTCTAAAATGTAATGTTTTTGTGGGTTTTATTTCCATTGGTGAAATAAATTTGATTGATTCCATCATGAATATTATTGGCTTGAGCTAGATGACTTGCCTTTAAAACCTCACACATAAATACACCTAGTTTATCCAATACATTGTATATCAATTTCCTCAAGGTCTTTTTCAAGTTAAACACACACATCTATGATACTCAATAATCCTAGTGATTTTACAATGAATGTCAGTTTGTAAACATATACCGTTTATCGTCCCAAACCTGTATATTATCTACCAAATTATACCATAAATCAATAACTGACATTTTACATTATTTTACTGTTGTGGAAAAGATTTTCTAAATTCATACATAATTTTATGTTATAAATACTTGTTGATTTTTGTAAATGTAACTGCTGAAGATGGTTTACAGTAACCGAAATATACAGTCATAATGTATTGTTCATCATTCTTTGGAATTGTCACTATATATATACTTAATTAGACTGTTCTCATGCCTAGATATTGTTTTGGAATGTCCATGTGTCCAGGCTTTCGAATGTGTCGCCTAGGATTATTTGTGTCTTGTGCCGTTCTGGCGAATTTATGTTACAGATTATTTTAATTAGATTAAGTGTTAATGATCCTTGATGAGATGTGAACTTACTTTGGGATGTTTTAATGCTTAAAGTCTTCAGTGATTGCTGTTCTAATGTGTTTTTGCTTTAAATTGTTGAGTTGATAATGGTTTCTTTCGTGTCGTTTTAGTGGGGATTTGTTTAGGATTGTTTTGAAATGGATTTTTTTTTACATTGTTTTTTTTTTTTTAACCAATACTATTTATTGCCTGGTAAAGTATATACGGTTACATGGACTTATCCCATAACTATTCACATTTTATTTAAGCTGATAATAGAAATGACTATAAGTCTAACAATATCTTTCATTGAACATTTTCTTACTAAGAATACACAACCAACCAAAAATCACTGTGTTGGCCAAAAATAGTACGCTAGTGGTTATTCAGCTAATCTTTGGTGTGAAAAGTAATACAATTTATGTATTTATCTGGAGATGATTCAAACTGCTGGAAGTTATACATCAGCTTTTATAAAGAATTAGAATGTGTCCCGCCGTTTTTACTAGTTTTTGACGCACATAATATCTAGGACGCCGCTGAAATTATGTCCATCTTGGTGTATTTGTTGTCAATTATCAGTCGGCAGAAAATACCATCCCATGATAGCTTGAGAGTAGTTAAGACTACAGGGAGATGGTGATGTTCAACTTTGTCCTTCCGCCGGCATTAGGGCACAAGAATATATACCATTATCTTCCTCAGGTCGCACAGCCGTGTACAGGAATTGACTCGAAACAGTTTCCCGTAAATATTTCCGCCTGACTGCGTAATTACTGTTTATAAAAAGTCCCTGGGGACGACTGTAGACATGTTGATAAGAGATTTTCACATTCAGCTGATACTAGTGTCTGCTATAGTGAAAGAGGTGTAAAGCTTGACTGGCAGTCTTTTTCCACAGGGTATTTGGACAATGTATTATTATTTTCGCTAACTTATTTACAAGAGGTATCTTGTTTTTGCTAACGGTACAATTTACACCACAACGAAAACAGAAAAGAATAAATGGAGCAAAACAAAAAAACGAACCGTTATGGAAAACTGTTCGTGCATTTCTGTACTTTGTTACGACAAAAGGTTGTTAATCCAACGTAACATATAATTAATCCTGAAACTCAGTCCGATTAAAGCTTATTATAATTATTCCATTTGTCTGGTTACAAGGTTTAACTCGCTGACGCCTTGCTACTGCAGATCAAGCGAAGATTTCTCCCATTGATCTATATAACTTGACTCACTATCACGCGACATGGCGGGTTTAAAAACACAGATCAGCGAATGATAGTCTGTGTAAATGGACCTTTTCAACATTTAGCAAGAATCTAAGAGTAAAACTAAGAAGCAATACATAAAGTTTAGTGGTTTAAGAATCAGGCTATATGCTAAGTTCAACCGAATAACCTGTGACGTTGTTGTAATCTATCTTACGCAACGGAGAGATTTGCAACTACCTGCATTTAATTGATTGTCAAAACACCTCTGTTTGAAATCATGTAAAATCTTCTCTGGAATAAAGATCCATATCTCAACTTTATGAATCTGAAATAATTAAAAAATCACAATTTTTTTAGCATTTGAGGGTTAGAGTATCCTTAAAGACACGCAAAAACAACAATGTAAATAAGCTCATTAAAACTTAATGTATAATTTAAAAAATCTTTAATATAAATTCATCAGAACGGCAACTAGACAGAAAGCCTAAGCTTAGTGTATGAGGACATGTGTTAAAGTCTTGGGGCTCAAAAGTTCGCTCCTAACTTTGATGTGCCATCAAAATTGCGAAAGTTCGCTGTGACGTCATAAAATTTGCATATTTAATTTTTTTTTAAACAAAATCAAACAGACTAAAGGTGGATCTAGGCGAAGAATGGACACTAGATTTGAAAATGCTATTATTTTTTGTCTAACACTTTTAGTTTTTGAGCTTTGAGCGATCAAATAAAAAAGTGACATCCGGAAAGCTATTGTATCGCCGTTTCTGTCGATTTTGCTTTTGTTTCTGTGTCTATCATCAGTCTTTGTCACTGCATCTTTGGGGGTTTTTTTCAAATTGTACCCTACTTCTTTTGAGTGACGTCATTTTTTAATTTGGTCTATAACTTCCGGAATTATTGATCTTTTAATATAATTTTTTGCACACTTCTTTGCGGTATTTATGTCAATGTTGCGTCAAAACTTAAGCATAATTAGAAATCAATTGTGGAAATTTTGGCCAAAATTCCATTTTATGGTTAATTTTACAGTTATTTTTAAATATACGGTAATGCATTTAGTTTATTATTAATGTCGTAGAGTATATAGTATCGTATGATGAGTAGTTTTTCAGTAACTTGTTCTTAAAGACGGTATACAAATTAATCAAAAATAGATCTCGGAAACCTTGATAGCTGTAGTAACAGCTCTAGTTAGTTCTTATTATTAGTTTTGGTGATAAGTTCTACAAGGGGAAACTGGAGCTAACACAACTTTCAAATGTTATCTGTTGAACTGACCAATAAAGCTTAAATTAAATCTCCACAATTTTTTTTAAATTGTCCTTTAAGAAATACATAAATGTCAATACCACAAATACTTTTATTGTGACTATAGAGACAAAGTATGTGTACTTCTGTGTGAGGTTTTTCCAGTGAAATCATTGATTTAGTCCAAGCCAATAAAATCCCATCTAGTAATCACATTCCATTTTTATTATAGAAGTAATTCATTTCAATTTATTCCAACAATAATAAAAAAAACCCATACAATATTACAATTTAAAGATGTCATAAAACTGAATAGTATTCCATAGTATTTACACCGACTTCACGTTCAAAAAGTGTACACTTCACACACACACACATACGTGTACTGACTGCCAAATGAGGACTTGTGACAAAACACATTCAAATGGGAACTCTATGAAGTAAACATGGTAGATGAAAAAAAATGTCATAATTACCCCCATACAGTTACCTAGATTGCTATTATCGGTTTTAAAACAAGAAATAGGGTATATGAAATTTTACCCCATAACTGGGAACCTGGCACGTACACTTACAAGTGAGGACGTCACACCCAAACTGCCAAATGAGAACTTAGCACCCACACTTACAAGCGAGGACTTCACACCCACTCCGTCAAATGAGAACTTAGCACTCACACTTACAAGCGAGGACTTCACACCCACTGTGTCAAATGAGAACTTGGCACTCACACTTACAATTGAGGACTTCACACCCACTCCGTCAATTGAGAACTTGGCACTCACACTTACAATTGAGGACTTCACACCCACTCCGTCAAATGAGAACTTAGCACTCATACTTACAAGCGAGGACTTCACACCCACTGCGTCAAATGAGAACTTGGCACTCACACTTACAATTGAGGACTTCACACCCACTCCGTCAAATGAGAACTTGGCACTCACACTTACAAGTGAGGACTTCACACCCACTTCATCAAATGGGAACTTCATGTACACATTATACCACAAAGTTGCCCTTTTTTGAAGATTCTCGTCATTAAAGCTTTGGTTTACACTGTCAGGCTTGTTGTTAATATTTTTGTTAATGTCATTAAACCCATTCTGGTAGTGCTGTTTCATAGGATATATATGGACACACAGACAGGCAAAGTAATTTAAACCTTGCACCTTTCTAAACTGCATGGAACATATTTATCATTGCTGGTTTAGTTTTTGTTCGTTTGATTTGGGTTATACGCCATACTATTTCACTCATTACAGTGTGCCACAGCAATAGGTGAAGGAAACGACATGTAACACGATTGGCAACAAACAAGGACAAGGTCAAAAAAAGCACATGAGGCAAAACGTGGTGCAATAAGGCAGTGTGGAAATTTACACAACTAATTGGCTAAGTGCTGTCCCAGAGCTCTCTGAACTAAGGGCAACCCTGAAGATCCCACCAGGCATCAGCTGAACACACAGTCATGTTAAAAGCATGTTTTGGGGAGCTGAACAATGATTGTTAACTAGATACCTTCAGTAGTCTACTTCTAGGGTAAAAAAGAGTGGAAGGAAAACGCAGAGTCTCAGTCATATTCTCTATTAATAACAATCATTCGTCATATATCAGGTGTACAGGTAAATATATCAAGATAATACCTTCTATTACTGTCACATCACCCACTGTGACAATAAAGGGCCTGGTAGTTAAGAGCTGAGAATATTCCCACTGTGGCAAGAAAGGACATGATAGTAGAGAACTGAGAATATACCCACTGTGACAAGTGAGGCCTTGATACAATATAACAGGGAATATACCTACTGTGACGTCATGATATTTTTGAATTATGGAACGCAACAATGGTCTGCCTACCAAACTGTACTACTGCACATGCCCAAGGTAAAAACATCTCGTAATCTTAAAGGGCGGTAAAAAAACAAATTTTATGTTTTTTCAAATGTCTATAGACCAAAAATAATTCAAATACATGTGTGGTGTAACAGTGCTAGAGTGGTGAACCGGATAACAAAAGTTATTATAGCAGAAGTGAGCACATATATGATACGCTTGGTGAAAAAAACAATTTTTGAGATATGCTTCAGAAACACAAATGCTAACCTTTGATTGTGGGAACCAAGCCCAATTGTGTAAAATAGGGCTATAGGTGATCTTTACCGAAGCATAAGGAAGTCTCAAACACTTAATGGGGGATAATTCTCAAATAATATTAAATAACCATACATAGAGATATTATTTGGTCACAATTAAATGTTGAAGGTGAAAACGTTGACGTTTTGGCTACATTTATTGGAGAACGGAGAACAAGGCTAAGATTAGGTTTATTTAGAAACCAATATTTGTCGGAGATAATCCCCAATAGTATGCGCTGTAGAAACGTAACAATAACACATAAAAAACTACTTCCTGATGCCCTTTAACTCCGAGAGCCCCAGGGGCATCAGGAAGCTCCTGCCCAACCACTCGCTGCAAATTAGGTGTGCACTGTAAATAAATAAAAATAGCATACGGCAACACTTATAAAATAGGAGAAGGCACCACTTAAGTATCTGATTGAAGTGAATATAAAGTTGTGTTAAAAAATATTTAACGATTCTCAAGATACGCTCGGCAAACCAAAGCATGGTACCTTTGACCTAGAAGATTGCGATATGCAAATTAGGTATACACTGTAGAAACGTCAAACTACAACAAAGCACCACGTACGTACCTGATTGAAGTAAATATAAAGTTTAGTTTACAAATATTTTACTGAATCTCGAGAAACCAAAGTATGGCATATAATAACCTTTGAAAATTGTAATATGCAAATAAGGTATGCAGTGTAGAAATTTTATAATAACAAAACGCACCATTTAAGTGTCTGACTGAAATAACTAAAAAAATATTGAACGGTTCTCAAGATATGTTTTGGAAACATTACTGTGAGGGACGGACGGATAGGCAGCCTTTGCAACAATTACTAGTCTGAAATAATTGTTGTGTCATTTAGAAATCAAACATTTACAGTCTTTCCGATATTTAGGAAAAAAAGTTAGAACGCATTCTCGTTGAGAAATTTGATGGGTTTTGCCCAGTACAGAAATCAAGCCCTTGACGTTCTGAACCCCGCACCATATCACCAGCAGTAAATGTAAACCACACAACCACTGGCCTTTTCTAGGTGGCAATCATTCGCTGCGGGCGATTGGGTGCATGAATTCTAAGGCTGTGGGTTTGATTTTCATTCTGAACTAGAATCTGTTTTAACTAAGAAAGTGGTATCCCTAAATAACGTAGTTATCCTTCCTGTTTTCGTTTGGAAGCCTAATATTTGAAGGAACCTCCGACAAGACAAGCACAATTAACTGAATTAAGTGGGGTTGAATTCAATTTTATTTCCAGAAAAAGAATACACAGGTATGTATTCATTACTTTAAAAATATATTGATGATGGGAATAAAAGCCTTCAGTGCTTGTTTTATTCCATTATATTTTTTTTTCTTTCAATTACAAGTTGAATTTTAACAAACGCTTGAAATAACAACAAATTCACAAACTGCAGATGGCTAAACCATAAAATTTCGGGAAGAAATACAAAATCAAACTATTTATAGTAATGTGACAAGAATAGATTGAGCTAAGTAAACGACAAATGTGATATTAAACACATTCAACTAGAGCCTAAAGATTTGCATGATTAAGACTAAAACAACATATGTTCTACTTGCCGGCAAATTTGTTTCTAATTGAAAGCTAGGTATGATAGAGATTAAAAATACTTTACAATTTGGGTTATCTTGGGACTTCTATATTAGGTACACCAAATGTAATGTTTATCATACAAATACAAAGCTGGCCTTATTATTTTGTCTATATGTGCAGCGCTTAACCAAAACAAGGTTCACATGGATATATGTCTGTGTAACAATGCATAATTATCGGATTATGCAAAAATTTGTAACTTCATATTCAACTCATTAATGAGCAAACATGCATTACTTTGCAATAATATCTGTGAAATAACCACATATTGTTCAAAAGTATACCATAATACGATTATAAGTTAGCCGTTTTAGAAATATTAGCCCTATTAAAACAATCTGATCAATCACGAAAGAAAACAAGTTCACTCCACGAGACATACATGTACCCTGTAGCATTTGGCATACAATGTATTTATATGATTAGTGGCTGCAGACTGAGGCATGTATTATTAACATGCCTGAAAGCCCTAACATTTGTGCTGTGTGCATTACATGCTTAAAAGCCTCGGCATCTGTGCTGTATGCATAAATAACACATTATAAACTCACTTTTTAATTAAACTAGGATAAAATTAAAAATTCCGACTACATTACGACTTGCTTATTACCTCCAGGTTTATACATTCCCGAGTTTCAGAACAATTATTAAATTTTTGAGCATGTTGAGTGAGAAAATTAATTGTCAATTTAGTAAGTGTTACATCAACAACAATAAAAATAAAAAAAGAAGAGAGTGAGTAAGATCTAGACCCTGTTCACCAAAGGGTAAAAATAAAAACAAGAGTAAACACATGTACTGATAAACCCAGCGGAAACCTCGCATTCATGTAAGCAGGAGCCCAAATTCTAAGTACCTATTTTTTTTTTAACCTGTGGTGATCAGGGTCTAGATCTTACTCACTCTCTTGTTGTGAGTTTTTTTGTTGTTTTTGTTCTTGAATTTCTTGCTGATGTAACACTAACTAAATTGATTATTTCTCTCTCAATAATGTAAAGGTTGTTCTGGAAAGTGGGCAGTATATACCTGAAGGTACATGTATTACACAAGTCATACAGGAGCCAGAATTTTAAATGTTATCCTGTTTTTTTTATAAAGTGAGCTTATAATTTGTTTATTATTGCATACAGCACAAATGTTGAGTCTTTCAGGC
Source organism: Tonicella lineata (assembly GCA_034781015.1). Taxonomy (NCBI): domain Eukaryota; kingdom Metazoa; phylum Mollusca; class Polyplacophora; order Chitonida; family Mopaliidae; genus Tonicella; species Tonicella lineata. Next base: position 8,890 of record JAVFBY010130337.1, read on the forward strand.
CTGTTATGCACACAGCAACATGTCAATGCTTTCAGTCATGTTAATAACACATGCCTCAGTTGGCAATCATATTTGCTCTAGGCCTGAATTCCGTAATACACATAACATTTAACATTTTGCCAGGTCCTTCTTGCTAAAGCCTATTCACTACTGGTGGCATTTTCAGTGTCTCCCTTTCTTGGTACATGCATAGGACATTAGCAATTAATGTACCAGGTATCCACAAGTCTTAATGTTAAGTACATATTTTTTGTTCAAGCTTGAATTCTGTGATGCACATAGAATTTCACATTTTGCCAGGTCCTACTTGCTAAAGCCAATTCACTACTGGTGGCATTTTCACAGTCTCTCTTTCAGGGCGCATGCATACGAGATAAGACCCTTGCAATTCATGTATGCACAAGCTTAAATTCTAAGTACGTGTTGTTTTCCCTAAAGCTTGAATTCTGTAATACATACTTATAGAATTTAACATTTTGCCTGTTCCTACTTGTTATTCACTACTGTTGTCATTTTCACAGTCTCTCTATCCTGGCACATGCACGAGTCTAAATTTTAAGTTCGTATTTTTTTTCTTAAAGCTTGAATTCTGTCATGCACATAACATTTGACATTTTGCCAAGTCCTACTTTGTACTTGCTAAAACCGATTCCCTACTGATTGCATTTTCTTTCCTGGAACACGCATAACTTTAATGAATTTTGATAACTGACGCTCAACAGCTGTAACCTCTGCCTGTGTCCAGGGTCTTTTAGTTGTCTTTGTCTTTCTCTTTGAGGCAGGTACTTCTTGATCTTCTTCTGGCAACCAGTCAGATTCTGAAAAACAAATCAAAGCTGTTATCACTGATTTAAAGAGCTAGACGGTCGGGCATCCATATGATTTGATTGGTGATGCATGGGGGTTTCAAATCCAAGAGCAATTTTACTGTATAATTCAGACTGGAAAACCCACAAAGCAATACAGGTGACAAAATACCTTCGAAAATAGGGAAATGAGAGGCCTTACGCTTTAAAACCATGGTGGCGCCCCAAATAAAAAACGTACCCCCCCTCCCCCCTATATCTGAGAAAATACTCACTGCAGTGCAAAAATTGGTAATCAGTACATGTATTTGGGGTATTCACTCTAGTGCTAAAGATTGTCATTGTTGATTTGAATGCCCTACCTACATGATCTAGTGCTTAGCCTGAATGAGTCATGGATGTTTTCCAGTTGGAAAATATCATTTTTGTTCATACCCCATTGGGGATTAAAATATCCAATCCACTGAACATTATCCAGTAGTCAAAATGGTATAGAATATCGACGGAAGATTTTACGGCTTTAACACTCGTTGTCTGAGGTAGACTAGCTATCTTCTGAATCAAAAATATCCTCCACGGGTGCTTTGTTTCATAACTTATCTCTTGTTATCTCCCATCCAAATATCATGCATAATATTAGAACATGTGACCAGCAATAGGCAAGAAAAAAGTGTGATGCAATGTGAGTTTCTCTGAACACGTGGTTTGCGACATGATCATTCCGATTTATGGCATCTTATGCATATAATGTGACCCGCTTTTGACAATGTTCAACATGCTTTACGTAGATTTTTTTAACACTGATTCCTGAATAAAGGGGTTAAAGTTTTGGCAAGTACTAGGGTCGACTTGAATAAATTGGCTTAGTACTGCAGCCTAAATTAGCGTCCATGTATAACACAGACAGAATCCCTGAGGAATGCATGTGTTCATTCTTTCCGTAACTGTTTCAGCTCTATAAATTAGTTGTTTGAAACCCATACTAATTTCAAGTCTCTCCAAATAATAGTATTTGAGTAATATATTATTTAGCCCTGTATTAAAGTTAGTAACAAATTGGCTTTAATGAAAATCTACCAGTCCGTCAGAAATTTTACCAGTCCTGGCTGACGGACAGGTGCTAAATTTGAACCCTGCCTAATTTGAATAATTTAAGTAAAAAATTGCATAAATTTGCAACAAAGTTTTATGTTGCATATCTGCATAATAAATAATGTTGCATGTAAGTGATGTGTTAAATAGTGTTTGCGCTATGGTCCGGACAAGATATTTCAGATGACAAACAGCTAATTTGTATAATTTATGCATACATTTCCATAAATTTGCTGAACAAGTTTTACGTTGCACATCTGCATATGGAGAATAATGTTCAATTGTGTGTAACTGTCAAAGTGACATGGTTTGGGCAAGATATGTCGGACGACAAACACATTTGCATAATTTAGGTAGAAATTTCTTACATTTGTTGAAAAGTGAACTGTGACAATTGAGGATTTGATACAATATAACTGAGAATATACCCACAGTTACAAGTGAGGACTTGATATTACAGATCTGGAAATAAACCCACAGTTACAATGGAGGACTTGATAGTACAATACAACTGAGAATTACCCACAGTTACAACTGATGACTTGGTACATTACAATAGAACTGAGAATATACCCACATTTACAATTGAGGACTTGACACAACAGAACTGAGAATATATTCGATGTGTGAATTGATGACTTGATTGTACAGAGTTGAGAATATATCCACTGTGACTAATGAGGACTTTACAGAACAGAGCTGAGAATATATCCACTGTGACAATTTAGGAGTCCATAGAATTGAAGCACAGAGCTGAAAATATACCCACTCTGACAATTGAGGACTTTGTAAAAGGGCACACTGAAAAGGAACTTCTTAAGTCTGTTTTTGCATCACTATTTTGTAAGTTCTATGCTTAGTATATGACTTACGAGAACATTACGCAAGTTTCTTGCAAGTGTCCCCAGATCTGAAAATATACCCACTGTGACAAT
>JAVFBY010130448.1:0-11720 GCA_034781015.1 Tonicella lineata
GTCAAGATAATTTTGGCTATTTTTAGAAAAAGTGTGTCATCACTCAATCGGCTTTATTTATGGATAAATTTTTTAAAAATTTCACCCACATCCTTATTTAATAAATCTATTGAACAAGTTTGAATTTCAGGGTCAAAGGGTCAAGGTCATTTTGGCTATTTTTAGAAAAAGTTTGATATCATTCTAGCGGCTTTATTTATAGATGAATTTTTTATAAACTTATAACTCATGCTTATTAAAATTTTAATGGGTCATCTGATATGCTAGATAAACGACCAGAGACATGTGGTTATAGGGATCTTGTAATCTTGATCATTGTCAGTACTAAAAACATTGTATGCATTGGTGTTGCTGGAGCAGGATACAAGGTACACATTTAAACCATTAGTCATTTCCATATCAAACCTTCTGAATCCATTGCCAATGTGGTAATTACGACTAAGTTCTGGTTAGCTAATAAAACTTTGCATTAGACAGTTCTTATATTTACTAACATTTGGCAAATTGGCTTATAGGTGGCTAGTGCCCAGTTAGAGGGGAGCAAGGGAGTGACTAGTCATATTAGGCAAAAGTAGTTGCTTTTATTTTTTCTTGTATGAAAGTCCAACTTCATTGTGTGTTTAATATAACATTGCAATGAAGAAACTTGCTGATTTTTAATGACTTTATTCAATCAACCTGGGCTGTTGAATTCTTGTCTTCTGATTTTAATATAAAATGCAAAATGAAATTGTTTTGGATACATCATTATATGCATGTATATAGAGCCTTTGTCCTTGTGTCAGTGCCTTTAATATGTAGAGAAGGATTGACAGTCATTACATGGGTGATCTTTGGGGCTAACTCTTTAAATGGCCTTTATAGCTCAGTGGGTAGAGTGTGGGCCCTGCTAGCCATAGGCCCGGGTGTCCGATCCCCACTGGACACATGTCAAATTTTCTTTCTTTACATTGATAAAAATATATGGTGCTTTTTAGTGTGCTTGCTTCACATGACTTTATAACTTGACGTATATATGATTGCGCCTGGCTTCCAGACGGCTTTGTGCTCAAGGAGCTAAGGGGCGTCAGAAAGCCGATTTTTTTTTTGTCCTGCCTTCTTTTGTTGATGTTGCCAGTAATGTCAATGGTGGTTTCCTGCACTCATTGCGATGGCTCACGTCATTAAGGTGAAATACTCCTGAATACGGCGTAAAACACCAATCAAACAAAAAAATATTTGTTTATTCTCACTACTTCTGGATGTAGAAGCTGATCATGACATTGCTTCATGTACTGCCATTAGTCTGTGTATATCCCCAGAAAAGGCACTAAAAGTCTATTGTAGATCTAGATATTACTCACAAATGTGTCTGTTGTTTGAGTAATACCAAAATCTGGTTCTGGTATACTAGTATATATTTTTATAAATGCAGAGAAAGAAAATGTGACATGCCTCCACCCGGGATCTAACCCGAGACCTTTGGCTTACCGGAACAACGCTCTACCGACTGAGCTATAGAGAACGTTGATAAAGCGATCTCAAAGTTCACCCAGTTCACTTTGAGATCGTTTTATCGACATTCTCTATAGCTATCTCAAAGTTCACACAAGTAAAGGCTGTATTTATTTCTCAACATAGAAAAGATTAAACATTATAATATATAACCTATGAATCAAACTGTCTTATCTATAATTCTTCCTGTCCATGTATCTGTTTAGGATAGCAGAGTTGATGGATTTAACCTCGGAGGATGTAACAGGGAGCAGTCTGTATGAACATTGCCATGCTGGAGACCTTCATCATCTAAGACAATCACATCTCGACTGTAAGTACAACGACATAATAAAAATGTCTTAAATTACATACAAGTTTGCAAGACAATTACCTTTAATCATACCTCATGTTGGCAACAATTCTAGCTCTATTGGGAGACATTGTCAAATAATGCATGCTCATGCATTGAAATGTAGCCCTATTATCTAGCACAAAATATACCCTTTTTTTAAAGATTTTTTTTTAAAACGCTGTTGGAGCCACTTACGTTTTGTCTTAGAAAAGTGTAGCTTCTACAAAGCATACATGGATATGTTATCTATCTTCAAGAATATTCATTTTAACTTTGCTGTTTGTCTTTTCTAATTGGTACGACAATGCGCCAATGAAAAAAACAATAGTTCAGCAAGGTCATACTGTGACTTTATGGGTTTGCTAACGGGTTCACTGAACAGATTACCAGTGGAATTTCCATAGTAAAAGAAAGACTGACAAACAGTTTAGTTAAAATGAATAGTCTTGACTATAGACCGACAGATAACATGCCCATGCATGGTTTGGAGAAGTTAGACTGTTATAAGACAAAAGGAAAGTGGTTCCAACCGTTGACGTCGATAAAAATGAACACCCCCAACATTATTTTAACATATTTCTGAAAGATTGCCCCCATTGCCTCTGAAAGGGTAAATAAACAACAACATTGCACTGTTTAAAGTGTTCGGTTTATAGCTAATTATATTGAATATTCTAGAGAAATGTATGATCATCAGATAATTTTAAATCATGCCAATTTTTAAGACAAAAAAATATATTTATTTTGGATGTATAAATTGTATATACATGTACTAATTAATAAATGTGGAATGACAGATTATCCAAATTTTATATGCTGGTAAAATGCCTATTTATATTTATTTATGAATTCTCTTAATAATTTTCAAGAATCGGTCTTTTCTTAATACGTGTGTTTTTATTTTTTTAGTGTTACGTAAAGGTCAGGTGATGACTGATTATTATCGCCTCATGAACAAACATGGCGGCTTCATCTGGATTGAAACATGTGCAACAACAATTTGCAGTGCCAAAAATTTAGAAGAACAAAATGTGGTTGCCATTAATTTCGTTGTCAGGTAAGAAAAAAAGTAAAAAGAGAGGAAAAGGTAAATAACAAGTGGGCTTCTTAGGAAACTTGAGATAACACTTGACAATTTCATACATATCAATTTTTTTTAGTTATCCACAGGTTGAAATGCCGTACATTACAAGGCATGGTACAACATGCTTTTGAGGATCTAAGTTTAACCAAACCTCTTCTGCAGTGGGGGCGAACAAGGTATTAATATGCCAATACTAATTAGTAATGCGACACAACTATCGCCTTTACAGGTGATTTCATATTATTGTGTATATAAACTCGCCTGTAAAGGAGGTAGTAGTGCGTTAATATGTAGAAGTCGCGCATTAATACCTTGTTCACCTCCACTCCAGAAAAGGTTTGGTCAAACTTGGATCCCCCCATAGCATGTTAAACCGCGTTTTGTAATGTACGACATTAATATCCATTTCTAAAATAATTTTATATGTATGGAATTGTCAAATGCTATCTAAAGTTTCTGAAGAACACAATTGTTATTGACCTTTTAAAGAATAATCTGATAATTTAAAAAATATATATATTTTAATCCCAGTGTTTTATAAAGAGTTATAAATATTTGAAAAAAAATTCATTTTGCCTATATTACATGTATGTTATATGCATAACTATTGGCAGAATTACAGTAGGCATTTATTTTATTTTTATAAATACAGAGAAAGAAAATTTGACATGCCCCCAAGCATATATAATTCATGGCATAATTCTTTATGCCTATAGTGTGTGCCTATATTATTTACCTACATGTACCAATGCCTATATTATCTGAATATTAGGCATGAAAAAGTTATGCACTTTAAAGGTTTCTATATATCTGGCTGGACATTTTTTAAAAAACTGATCCAAAATTTAGATCAATTCACAAACCTGTCTTACGGGTAATTAAAGGAATTGTCATTAATACAAGATAAGTTTTTACATAATTATATCTTTCGTCATTTAGAAAGAGACCAGTAAAAACGATGCTGGCATTTCAGTGCATGACTTGAGGGTAGTGGGTTTGATTACCATACCGGCCTGCAAAACTAGGGACTGTTCTAACAAAGAAAGTGTTATCCCTAAATGACGAAAAATACTGTTTAAATGGCCATTTTTAAAACGACACAATTTGTTTTCATTCTGTTGTAACAATTAACATGTATACGGCAGTAAGAGTAAGAATTGAGAGTGTATAAGGATATTTCTCGTTTCCATTCTTCCTGTCTTCTTAAATATAAGTTTTCCTTTGTTTCCCCTTTCCACAGTGGAATTGAGTTGCCCGGCTGTGTGATGGACACTGCCCAGTTAAAGTCTCAACCAAAGAGAGAATCAGATTCTGACATTGGTTCAGATACAGGAACGGAACCAGGTAAAGTAGCTTCTAAACGGTCAAAAGGTCATGAGGAAAAGTCTCCTAAATTTTCTTATCTTCTAAATGTAAAAAAAAACAAAACATTTGTTGACCATGTAATGGTTGTACATGTACATTATATCAGTTTGCTTCTGTTTGTCAGTTTGTAAGGGCATCACTTTGTTTGTCACTAAATTTTGTAGCAATTTCTAGGGGAATAACGATTAATCGCTGCATAGATAGTTTGACCTCATGATACATTCGTCATGCAATACAGTACTTAAGGGGAAGCTATTCTTTTATTTTTTCTCTAATTGTTCGACGAGATCTTCCTGCTCTCCTGGTTTGAAACACTTAAAGTTGAATGGATCAAAAGCAGAGCCTGAGATCATTGTATGCTTGTCATTAGTGTACAAATCAGCAGTATGTAAGTCTTCAACTTTTTAAAAGATAGCCAAAACAAATGTAACTTGGATAATCACGTGTTTCGATATCCTCTATCTGAGGCTAATCATCAACTCCCAGTGTACCGCGATGCAATCATATCATGATGGTAGGCCTATGTAGTGATATGTTTCGCTTTGCAAAATTGCTCAATTTTTACACGCATAGCAACTACAAACTTTTTTGACTCTGTAAAGATGGTAATTAGTTTGCAGCTGTTTGGGTGACAGTTTGTATGGGTGTTTGTGTCTGGGACCGAATTTTGTGGCAAAATATGTATAAAAAATGTAAGATACAGTTATGAAATTGTATACCTAGACTCGTCTACAAATGTAGCCGACTAGATTTTGGTTCATGATTTTTTGGACAAGATAAAAAAAGTTATTTTTCTTTTGCTTTAGGAATTAAACGACGAAAGGGAAGTCAAGATGAAGTTCCTCATGAAGCTAACTTAAGTGAGAATGGTGGAACATCAACAAAGACTTTGATAAAAGTTCCTGAGACAAAGAGAGTTCAACATAACAGAATGGACAATGACATTTCTATTGAACACAGTAAAGTTTCACCACAGTCAGCAGGTCTAGTTGAAGATGCTGTGTTTCATGAAAGAGTCGAGAATCAAAAACTGGAATGCAAAAATTCTCGTAGAAAAATGGAACGTCCTAGGAAGAGAAGGAGGGAATCTGACACTGAGATAAAACTGAATGGTCTAGTTCCCTATCAAGATGAAATGTCTCTCCACCGAAGACTATCTGCTGTACAAGATAGCCATGAAATGCCAAATTCTGAAACTAGATTGTCTCCAAATATAACATCTAGTCCTCCTCATTTAAGCAGCTCTGACAAATCTCCAATTCCCGAGGACTTATCCGTGAAAAATTCTTTATGTTCCACAGTGGAAGCGTCTGTAACATCAGTGGTTGATCTACCAAATAATCAAACCAATAACTCAAATTCTTCAACAGACGTGGAATGGCCAAAATCAAATTCTGTTGACAAAACTCCAGATGAAGCTTTACCAAGTTCCTCTGTGAAAGATTTAGAGGAAGCAATGAACAAACATTTACCAATGCTTCCTACAAGCTCGTCAGTAACTCACCAAACTGTGGACACAATCGCAGATAGTCAGGCAGATGCTTCATGTCTCCACTCTAAACAAAAATCCACAATACAATGGATTGGCTCCCAGCAACCTTCCTCAGATCCCCTAGCTGCCTCTAACTTACTCCGCAGTCTGTATGCAAACAGAGAGTCTGTTATTCGTACTAATATATGCAATAGCCGTCCACACTATTACGGTGAGTCTGTTGCTTTGAACATGTTAACACCTCCCGGAAGTGAAAGCTACAAGGACCCTTCAGCTTTGTCCCTTCACCCGCTGCAGTACCCTGGCAGCAAATCATCAACCAATCATCATCCAAACATGTCCCCATATTCTAACTCACCTATAACTGTCTCCATGACAACCCATGTGACTGACACCTCATATAATATGACTCCTCCTTCCTCTGTCTCGCCACAGGACAAATTTGTGTCTCCATTTTCTGATGCGACTTTTAGCGACAGTTCAGCCCAGTGCCAAACATTATCAGAACCATCGTGTCAAAGACTTCATGTAAAGCCTCAGTTATATTCAGTGCCAATGCCAGCACATCTCCCATCATACTCGGATCGCAGTAGTCATTTATCTTATCCAAGCATTTCTAGCTATAACAGTACTGGGACAAGCTTTCCTTCCTACAGCACTTCCCCAGCAACCCTTGGAGCAGAGACAAACGGTTCATGGTATCCTACACATTTTGCTACTCCTTAGTAAAACTACTAGTGGTTGGTTTTAGACAGTTTTAAAATTTCTTATCCAGAAAAAGCTATAGCAAAGATTAGCATTGTCGCTGTATTGATTTTAGCAAGTAGATAATAACTTTTGTAAAATAAACAAAATGGGTTCTATATATATAAAAAAATGTATTTGTTCACTCTTCTGTCCATGATTTTGCTTAAGGTACAGAAACCTGACTGTCCTCTATGGTCCTTATAATAGCCTTGTTCAACCATCAGCTAAAAAGCTCACTCTTAGTGATTTCTAGACAATTCCCTTAAACATTTAATCTGCAGATATGAATGCTAGATGCCAACAATACAATCAGCAAAGCTGCAGAACAGATCTTTGTGTGTCATGAAACCAAAATAATAGTGCAAATATTTGACATCAGCGTTCCAATGAGTAGGGCAAACAAATAACAAGGCTAAATGAAGCTGTTGTACTTTTTAGCCTTTTTTTTACACTTAGCCAAAGTATAATACGTTTGAGGTGTATAATCATAGACAGGTAATTATAACCTTAAATCTCCTTACACTTCAAACAGTTTGTTAAAGAATTACCAAAGAGCGCCATCGAGCAGTGGAAATCTTGAAAGATTGTCAAGGGAGATCATTTTATCTTTGTCTCTGTTCATATACACATGACGCAAAAGGCAATCAACAGTGAAACATTTTTATATTGTTAGACATTTTTCTTTTCTAAAGTTGAGAAAATGTGTCACTGTTCAATGCTATTCTCGTCATACTTCCAGGTGCAACGATAAAATTACCTCCCTTGTCAACATTTGGATTCTACATTTCTTTCACACTGGCTGATACACATTTTTTTTTACCAAGCTTTGCTAAAATCCCTTGTTTTTTATGAAAGTTTTACTGTTTATTGAACACTTACTTTTATGTGATTAAAAGATTGGGCATAAATTCAATTATATTAGGTAGTATAGATAAATAATTTCTAAATTGATCAAATGTTTATCTTCTGCTGGTGATATTAAACATTTGGTGTTATCTAAATAAATATATAAATTATCTGCATAATTGTCTTCTGAACTATATTTTACATTTAATTTTATAAAATGTTCTTAATTTTGTGATTTATCCAATTGAATATATGGTTCCTCTTGCGCATAACAATTTTTTCAATGACAATTATTAAATTCAATTTCCCAGAACGCATAACATTTTTCATTTTCTGAGTAGTTCCTGTTCGATTTAGTCTGCAGATTTAGTCAGTGATTTTATTTTCTGATTTAAGCATTTACATAAGGCATATTCTCTCTGTTCTATTTGTTAAAATTCCTTTAAAAATATTTAAAGCATGATAACACCCTAATATTGTTTTTGCAATAGGGTATTTTATATTAATTTACTTGTTTGCATATTCAGTGGCAAATCCATTTCTCACTGTAATAACTAAGTTCCTTTCCAGACTTCCCTCTTTAATACTAATTTTACAACTTTTCATCTTTATCAGCATAAACTTTTAACCCCAGTTTTTACTTTTTTTCTTATTTTTTTCACTTGTGGATGAATGCATAAAATACATTACTTGTGTCATAATTGTCCTTCTATCTACATAACAACTGTTTTGATATCATATGCATTTACATGTTTCAATTGTACGAAGTTTATTAATTAACTCCAACAAATGATGGATACATGTAAAACCAGAAGTCTATTAACTAGATGTAATGTATGCAACCACCATTTAGGTGTGTCCACGGCATTGTAGACCGGCAAATAATAGTGACCTCACAATCCAGCCCTTTTTTTTGTTATGAGGAGTGCTAAGACCACAATCTGATTAAAATCATATCTATATTAGCTCCCCGGTATTGTATTGTCACAATGTAGATCTGACAACATACTACAGCAAACAGTGTTCAGCCACGTCAACTAGTGTGGGGTTCAAGAAAGGTCATCGTTTAAATTGTCCAATGACAAATCAGATAGCAGAAGCTGTGGTAAACATAAGACGCTTTTAAGCTCTAGGGCAGTCCCAGGGGAATCCCCTATTCACCCACCTTGGATTGGTAGGCAGCCCTCTGATTGGTCGACCAATGAACATCATTTGTGGGGGTTTGTCCTCAGACCTACATCGCGACAATAAAATAACGGGGAGCTAATGTAGATCTGATTTTGATCAGACTGGCTAAGACCATTCCCTATAAAAGACAAATTTGCCAACTTGAAATCAAATCCATAATATGTGAATAAATTACAATTTTAAAATATTTTTTACCCCTTTTTTTCACAGCATAGGACCTAACAATGTTTAAATGTACCATATTACATGTACATGTATTATGACAGTAAGCTGGTAAATAAATGCGAATTATAGTTATATACGATGAATTTTACAGCTTATCCAAAAATAGAAACTTCCCATTATGCACTATTTTAAAACCTGTGTTCATCTCAATTTTCTTGTGTGCTATCAAGTCACATCATAAATATTATAGAGTGCTCGACCCCCAATGTCAGTTACATATAGACTATCTAATTGGAAGATGCATGTTTCTAGTTAATAGACTTATGATAAAACTCATTTGGATTTAAATATATCGTCGCTATATTTTGGTATCATTGTGCAGTAAATGCCTAATGGAAGACTCGGCTAATTGAACTTGCCATTAGGTTCTAATTATTAATGAGTGTTATCCCAAATTATGAAAATACTGTTCATGATGTCTCCACTGAGATTCAAACCCGGGCCCACAAACACTTTTTTTTTATGTTATTTATAGCATTTTCACATCTTCAAAATATTCATTTTGAGTTTTATTTATCTATTGACCTCACTTATTTTCATATTTATGGTCAGTATAAACTTTAAATTGAAATGATATTTAATTTGGGAAGTTTGCAGGGCTAGAAGCCCCCTTTTATCGTGATACCCTGAAAAAGAAACATTTATTTTGTTGTTTACATTTTCTTGGCACTGTAGAACCATCTGGTCACACTGTCTAAAACGTGTGTCGCAATAGTTTTTTGTGTTAACAGAAATTTATATAGGCTTGCCAATAAAATGCATATTTTGAGATAGTGTCTAGTCTCTGCAATATATTAAAGGCATTTGTCATGCTTAGTGCTGTAGTATATTCTATATGTATATTCATTATCTTCCACCATTAATTTGTTAATGTAAATGTCTCTTCAAAAATGTCTATGAGACAAAACTTCACACCATTTGTACTATTAAGAAGTTTGACTAATGAATATAAATGTTATATAAATGGCATTGAACTGATGAAAACTCCAATATGATTGGGGCTTGATATTTGTGTATAAATTATAGTCCATATTATTATTATTATCATGTGATGTTATATACATGTATGTTATTCATATACTGTTTCTCTGAAATGAGACTAAAATATTATTATTATTTAGGTACATATATGTGAAACTTTTTTTTATTATCACAAACCCAGAATCAAATATTTTGAATTGTTTCAATTTGTGATTTTTTTAAAAAACTACCAAGATTTTTAAAGTTTTTTTTATGCTTTTCTATTTAAAGTGCTAAAGACATTTGCCAAATTCATGTTCTCTTTCAGATTTTGTAATTTTCTTTTTCATTTAAAGTAGTGTCTGAATTCCAGAGATTTCATTCTTTTGTGAAATTAGTAATTATTTTGTCGTGTGGATACATCCATAAGAGTGTTGCTTGAACCAATGTTTTGTTCACCAAAAACTAATTTTTAGAGTTTGCTTGAGGTATCTTTTGGGAAAGTTTGAAAACATCTGTATTTATAAAGAAGGATGTTGGTCATTTGTTAAAACAGCGTGCACCCCTCGACAAAATGCAAGATTTATCCCGAAAATATATTTGTAGATTACAAATTTCTCTCTTCCACATAAAACCAATACATTTTTTTTCTCCTTTAGATTTCACTTAACTACGGTTTTGTTGTATGGCTGCATTTTTTCCTCAAATGTGGTTGACTGGCGGGTTGATTTTTTTCTTAATTACCTTCAGCATAGTTGGCATTAAAACAATCAAACCAAGAATTATTTCTTTGTTTCAATTGGGAAACATTGTTCACGATGGCAGAAAAGAAATCAGCACCATGGGCATTTTTAACAATGACATTTGAATGCCTGAACAAAACAGGAAATGATAGAATAATGATAATGTACCCCCAATGAGAAGGTTGCGAGATCATTCTCCAGCCAAGTTAAGCCCAATTCGCACAGGACATGACCCGATATTGGCACCACTTGAAAAAGCAATTGACCAATACTTACAACGAAATACAGTTCACAATGGAGGCGCAGCTGCACGACTGTCACTTGTGTGACGTGTACTACATAATAAATACGTTTTTTTTTTTTTTTTACAAGTGGTGTGACTTTCACGCCGTATCCTATGTAATTAGGGCTTTAGACTTCAGACTACAGCTGGGGAAGAGATTTTTCTTTCCATAATGACAATCAGCATAAACAGTATATACAATGACAGTGATAAATATTGTGCCAAGTATGCTTTGGTAAGCTTAATATTTTTAGTAATAAAGCTCTTTTACTTCATATCATCCCTGGCCTAAGAATACAACCATCATGTGCTTAAAATAACATTCATTTTCATAGGGACAGAAGTCCTGTCCTATTTTTATTCAATAATTTCTGATATACATCAGCAATTATTACTAGTAAATTAAAGTAGGAGAGTGATTCTGTCACTATCATTTCCAGGGTGTTTGGGGAAGTTAACATTGATATTTTGTTTTACTAGTCCTAATGCATCCTTCCAATTGGATGGTACCTAGTTCTTTCATTAGTTTATACTTCAAATTGATGTGTTTTAATACCATGATATAATATTCCATTTTGCTTTTCAAAAATATTAATCCATGTTCCAATAAATGTGCTTTTTTTTGGCTCGATCATCCAATGTTGACAAATTTTTACAAAGGATATTTTCGATGTAACAAACGTCTCATTTATATTGATTGGTAATAATATTGCAAAAAGCATGAAAATATTATTTGACAAACACACAAAAGTTGTTGTGCATTTTTTATCATGGACAGTTTGGACAAAATACTATTTACGTTTGATTTTGATTTTATGTTGGCATCTGTAGAACTCCATTACGAATATATTGAACACTTTTGACCCTCTTTAACGTTTCCTCCCTAAAATAGTGCTTTGAACGGACAGACAGACTTAACAGACATGCATGGTAACATAGGGACCAAATACAGACACAGT
>JAVFBY010130559.1:0-11720 GCA_034781015.1 Tonicella lineata
AAAAATAAGTATAACTCATTTGATTCTGTTTTAACAGCAAAAATACCATATTTTGAGGGCGTATGCCACTTTAAAGAGGAGAAAACATGAAAAATAAATATTACACATATCAAATAGGCCATCCAATAGTTATGGAGAATTGACCGTCCTCAGCCACATGTTTCGTCGATTATGGAACCCAATACAGCAGATCAATATCGGGAACGTACCAATTGTCGCGGAGCAATTGTCGCCGGAGCAAATGTCGCTGGAGCAATTGTCCCTGGAGCAATCGTCGTCGGAGCAAATGTCGCCGTAGCAATTGTCGCCGGAGCAAATGTCGCCGGAGCAATTGTCGTCGGAGCAATTGTCGTCGGAGCAATTGTTGCGGATGAATTGTAGTGGGAGCAAATGTCGTCGGAGGACTTGTCGTGGATTCAATGCTGCTTGATAATAAGATGAAATCCATAGAATTTTGTTATGTTTCTGCTTCAAATTATAAATGCCAGTAAAACAAGTCAGTTTTTATTAGTTCCCGTTTAACTATAAATTTAAGAAAATTAAGGAATAGACCACTGCATGTGCAAACACTTTTACCAAATTCTTACGGGCTACAGTTGTTGTATAGACGATTACACCAACCCTGATAAACGTATGCCTACATAAATACTTGCTCATGAAATGGGCGCTGAAAGGTGTATGTCACGGTACATTAATATCTCGTAAAAAAACTTGCATTTTCTTTCCCGGATAACTTCGGAATTGCCGACAAACCAAACGTCTGTAACTCTATCAGCGTATATTCAGGTCGTGGGAAATTAATTCAAAACGGCTGAAAGATTTAAAGAAACACCTGGTCATGTTGTTTATGCAATCGGATGAAGTAACACTCGGTGCGCGAACACTTAAAACATTGCAAGTATGTTTGTTTGTCAAACTGCTTAACAAAACATCAGTTCGGAATGCATGTAGATACATAGCAAAACAGCCTTCAACTTCCACTGTTTCCAGAGTGTTTATATGGCGAGCCCCGAGGCTTTTGTCTAAGTGCTACATTAATGGAGAGAGTAAGACGGCTTGATGGGAATCAATGATAGCAAGTTCGCTTATGCGAATCGAGACATAGCCCGTGGCCTGCAGCAAATACGAGTGGATATAGATAGGCCTTATTAAAAAGAAATCCGTATTAAAATAACAAATTCCGGCTCCTTTGATGACATGTGTTTACCATCAGGTATATACAGACTATTTTCAGAACTATTCTTAGGTTATTGAGAGAGGTCAATTTAGTTAGTCTTACATCAACAGGAAATATTTAGATTCGTTTACCATGGGATAACCACCACGGGGAAAAAAGACTAGAGATGAACGCTGTCGGATTTGGTGAGAGTAGCGAGACATCCATTCAGTGAACTCCACTAAAACGTAATAACGCTGTAAGGGTAAGAGTGGTTGCCCTGTTGAATAAGTAAGTGTTACACCAACAACGACAGCCACAACAACTAAGTGAGTATTTACACCCCTTTCACCTCAGAGTAAAAACATGTGATTCTGTGATTCGTTGTAACCGCTGAAGTAGTTACAGTGACTTAGATTGGCATTCTATTTATTATATTTTGACAAACTTTACACATTCACTTTCCAAGGAAAATGCTTTTCCATAAAAGGGTTTTCCAGTAGTGTGAACATCCAGCGATAATAACACTTTTCAATTCTTAAATTAAAAGCCTTTTTATTTTTAAAGCTATAACCTTAATACACATACGTGAATACAACAAAGTGTCATTTAATACATTTTTTATTTTGACTTATTTACGATTATTTATTGTTGATGTCACCTACACTAAGACCACCGTCTATTTGTCTCGTGTCCTCGCCGACTGTCCGTGGCATCGTCGTTATTGGGGTAGAATGGTTGGATTTATGGCTCCATGCCACCACATAATTATCAACATATAATAAATAAGTAAACCATTGCAAAATAAAAATTAAAAAATCCGGCTTCGTTATGTCGTAGGTGTATATAGCCCCAGTTTCAGAACAATCCTTATATTATTGACAGAGAAGAAGTCAATTTAGTTAGTCTTACACCAACAACAATAGCCACAACAACAAAGTAAGTTAAATTAAGACCATTTTCTCCACGGGGTTAAAAAATCTGTGATTCGTTGTAAGCACATAAGTACCCTCAAGTCGTTACTTCTAATCTCACCGGGTAAACTGTATTATAAAGACTAATGGAGGAAATTAACAGATAGACTTAGTGATTTTGCGATTTTGTTTTACTCGCTTTCCTTCAACTGAGAAAAGAAGACATTTTAGTAAAATACGAGCATTACATATAGCCTACCTTTTCGGTTTAAATGGATGGATAACTTAATTAACGAAGATATGCATTAAATAGAGCATGACATTTGCTATCAAATAATGATATTTTGGTATTTTTGCGATTTCTTTTTACAATGACTGGAGGTGTTTGCCACTCGACCAATCAGTTAATCATATTGCTGCGCATGTCTGGGCGAGTTACCAAACAAAAGGCATATGACCACTGGCGCATAAAAAAGCTCTGTCTCTTTATCACTAACATATATTTCTCGCCTTTTTTGCAGAAGGGCTCTTCGGTCGCTCATGGCGGCACTGACAAGTTTGACTCAAGGCAACAACTTTTCAAATTTATTTTGTTATCATTATATCAATGAAAATATTGCACACATTAAAATACTCACAAAGACCCATGCATTCATCAAACATACACTTATTATTTACTATCCCTTTAAGACCTTAGGGCCAGTTGGCTGAGAGGTCTAGTGAATGACATTAACTGCTGGTGATTCAGTGCCCGGCTCAGAGGGTTGTGGGTTCGATTCCAGGATGGTGCTCAGTCTGCAAAATTCCCTGAACTAGAATCTGTTCTAACTAAGAAAGTGTTATCCCTAAATAAAGAAAACACTGTATTAGTAGTCACTTTCTAATCGACACAAACAGTATTTCATTGTTTTGTCAAGTCCTATGTGCCTGAGTTTCAAATCGTGCTCGAACCACATGCACAAAAGCATTATAATCTCATTTTTCTACAATGCCATATTGAAAAAGAGCGTTAAACAATTCCAAGTGAAAACAACAAAGTGTTAAAAAAAAACGAGAAGGAAAGCTCTTCAAAGACCTGCGGCGACTAAAACCTTTCTCTATAGGAGGCCTCTAAATGCTACATTTTTAACATTGTCACCACCAACACCACCACCATAACGCCAAGCTCTCATAGACCTGCTAGGCTTCGCCGCAGGTAAAACACACACAATCTATTCTAGAGAATGAACCTTTGTTTTAGCTTAACAAAGAGAAATCAACTCTTGATGATTGATATGTCATTGAATTGTGTAAGACTTCTTCTCAGGTTGAGGAATTTGTAACGATTCCTTCATAGATATTGTATTTCCTACAGTGTACAGGATATATTTAATGCTTAATTATTTTAAAGAGCATGTCCCACAGCCCGAAGGCCACTAAAGGGGGGCTCCTCATATAATACTAGTAAATACAAATAAATATATTATATTACAATATTTACACGATCGCTGACAGTGAAGTCAATAAATAAATCCACTAACAGCAAAAGATACGCCCTATGTTTTAGCTATTTTTGTTAAGGCCGTCCTGGATATTTTTAAAGCCGGTTTCAGGAAATAACGTGCTATTAACTAAAAGTACCGACAAGCGAACCATAATAGCGAATCAATAAATTTAATGGACTTTAAAGTTATGCAACGGGCACTAAACTATCAATTACAAAATAAACGTTAAAGTAATAAGTTTAAGTTGAAAACGCTGGACGTCCTTTCAAGATATGTAATGTGGTTACAATCTATAGTAGGCCTATTCCGGTCATTGATTTCAGATACACTATACTCCAAACAAGCTTTTTTTCTGGATCGTATTTTGACAATTTGATTATAATAGTTAGAAATTATTTCAATAAAAAGTAGCTTAAGAGTTGCATGGAATTATACAGCACTTTATTACACTGTCATATCGGTGGGTTTTGTATTAAGCATTAAATAGTAATGCACTATAATGTAAAGCAAATTTGTTTAATTAGGGTTATTTAACCTTGGCAATGTCGGTGTTTCTGGTGGAAAACCTAGAACAAACCTCGTACAAAACACTCAGCGAACTCCGTAGTCTGTTCTGTACAAACGACCCTTTACCAGTTTACGGCGCAGGGTTACAGGCGGCCTGAGGCCAAGTTTATTTAAGCCTTCTTAAGCTTAGATGATATTAAATGTCATGACACTGGTCGCCATGGTAATTAAGGTGACTTTGTGAAAATGGGCCCAGGAACCTGTGCAGATAGTAAAGGGCGCTCAGCGGTCCAATGCGCAACAACTGAGCCCGTGTGAATAAAGGTGTTTTTAGAATAACGTTTTTGTTTTACGAGGATTCACTTTTTTCTTGAAACTTCAATCTGAATAGATAAATAAAGTTCTCCTTGGCCTACTACTCCTTTATTGTTTTTGTAACATCTCTAAGCTATATCAGTAACATTACCCATTCTACGGATTTTAATTTCATAAACAATTTTAGCAATATGCACTGAAAAGGTGTTCGATAATAAATGTAAATTCGAAACCCTAATACAATTTTATGGATTTCAACTATACAAAACCGTGCTTCTACCTCACCTGAAAAGTTTTTTGTTAATATATGTAAAAGTTGAACAACTAATACAATTTTATGGATTTCAACTACAAAACCATGCTATAGTATCTGCACTGAAAAGTTGTTCGATAATAAATGTACAAATTTATCACCTACTGCAGTTCCTAACGAAATGGATTTTAACTTGAAAAGGGTGCTAATATCTGCACTGTAACACTGATCGATAATAAATGTTGAAGAAACACATAGAAGTGTGTCATATTACTACTACTCCTAATCACATGATAGTCTAAATTTGGCAAAAACCGTGAGTGCTGTGACAAGAATAATGGTGAAGTTAATAATTTCGGTCAACTCTGGTCATAACTGTTTATGAACACAAATAAAACACGTGTTTAGTATAAAATATATCGTGCCGAAACACATTTAATATAGAAACATATATTATATACAATTTATATTTCTGTACAAGTCCATTTGATGGAAAACAATATAAATTTTGTCGATTCATTTTAACTTTCACCATCTCAGTCGCTCAATCATACCACATATACATTTATACAGAATCAGAGTAAAATATAGAAATAAATTGTTCTTTAGGCGGAATGTTGGTGTTATTATTATTAATAACAAAGTTTTTGTTCGTTGTCTGGAATGCTTCTCTGGTATACATCTGTCTTAACAAATGTTCCAACGTTGAATGATATAATATTTTTCTCTAATTAGGTTTGTGGTTCTTTGACTTTGAAATAAAAGCCTCCAAAATCGTTTTCGATGGATGTTGAGTATGTCTGAATAAATACAACTACATAGCATCCGATCATCGTATTTACTTGTTAGCTGTTCTATGTTTCTGGGTGGGGTAATAATTTACCCGTGGCTCAAGTAGAATAACAGATAGTCAATATAAGGCAGAACTAAGAAAGCACCGATGGATATAATAATAGGAAAGTCTTCTGTGATAATTATGACTTCCTGAAGTCCCTATTGTGACTGCTCGCAGACCAGCTATGAGTGTCTATATGGCGTCTGTCATAAACTGGACTCGGACAAGCTCGGTTCCGTTGGGCCATCTGTTGTGCCATCATGTGCTGTACCAAATACTTCACGTTGTGTTCGTTAATATCTGTGTTTTGGAAACCTAGAATGGAAATAAAGGCAACATAAGTAAAAGGCAACCTAAGTTTTTTACATTTAATTAACACAGTTACACCTGCATGGATATATTAATTCAATATCAAGGTTATGACATGAATATTTTAACATAGGGCCTAAAGGGCAGATAATTAATTATTATAAGAATATGAAATTGAGTTCTCAAGGGCACGAACTAACAACTTCTAACGAACATTTCATAATTAAACAATAATTTCTTATTTATATAATCTTAATGCAAATGTGTGGTTAAGTTAAAAGCTTTTTCCTTGATATAAATTAGCATTTAATAGTGGTTGGGACAGCTATCCCTGCCTGAGGCCAGAGATGTGACACGGTAAAGTAGCATATGGTAGAGTTTGGAAGAGGCAGGTTGAGAAGATGACACGTAGCGTCCTTCAGATCTGACACCCTTCTACACGAAGAGATCACGGAATTACACTGCACAGAGACAATAACCTGCTCGCATTAGTCTAGTACCAAACAATTAATTCTTAGGAGTGGACAATTGAGTCTAAACAAAGGACACATCAAGGGAAGAATCACATGTGCGCAATAGAACCAGTCAGCCATAGAAATACTGTTCACCAATATTAATCACTATCTCTACATTCTCCTGTCTGGAGTTATCGTGCTCGGACTACAAACCAGGTGGCTATAGCTACTCTTCAAGGATTTCTTTTTTCAATTCTTATTTTTTGAGATTTCAAAGGGCGGTAAAAAGCTATGAAGGTAAACATGTCTAACACAAGGAGTTTCAGGCCATATGTGTGGTGAAAAGATAGTGTTGTTTGTCAGGGTTTGCTGGGAGGAGTTCGTGGGAAAGTGCCCGAGCTGTCCCCTGTCAAAATCCCCTTCAAAAAGCCCACCATCTGCTAGAAAATCCGGCTTTGTCAATCCTTACTCTATATTGTCCATCCGCTAGCCTCTGAGTCGCACTAAAGCACTGGGCAAACAAAATAATCGGACATCAAATATTTTCGGGTAAAACTATTGACAATGCAAACACGTACGAGTAGGTACATGAGCTGTGGGAGAGGAATGTTTATTGTCAGGTCTTAACATGCTCACCTGATTTACCTGACTGCTTGTAAGTAACGCAGTCTAAATCCCTTTGAATATCTATACGGGCCATTGAACATCGAAATAAACAGCTGCTTTAAATCCCTAAGAGCTATTTAACGTCTTTACGCTTGAGTCAAAGCAATTGACCTGTTTATAACTCTGTCATATAAAACATAACTCTGCCTAAAAAGTATAATATGTAAACGGATATCTGAACACAAGGCAGATGTTCGTACGGTAATAAACTGTGCATATGTCAAGTCATATCGCACATCCGTTCTAACATACCTAACTTAATCAGCAGGAGATGTAATCACCCATTACGACAGGTGCTACTTTTTCTATAGGTAGGAGGGTAACTAATTGTCACTATAAAATATATAAACATCAGTTTATAGGATAGTTGTATGTTCATTTTTCAAATAAGTTGTAATGGGCACGGTGCAATGCGTCCATCAACTGTTCAATGATTCAATCTTGCTGGAATGAATTCAACCATCTCGTTTATTATTGCCAAACATTATATTCTGTCCAAGTAAAGATATTGCTAAAACTTGTCATGCAACTGAACTCTATTTAAATGCAACGGTTCTGATAAAACAGGTATTTGGAAAGTAAATAAGTCCACGGGCCGAATTTAGTAATTTGAAAAAAAAATCTTTTATTGTTGAAGTGCTTACCTTCTTTTGCTTGTAATCTCTGTGCTAATGCTCGGTGTAGTTCATCAATGTATTTGACTGCTTCTTCTATAACTGTCACCTATAGAGTGGATAAAGAGAAACATATAACTTAGCATCCTTACGACTAAAACAAAAGTCTCACATCAAAACGTTTTACAAATATATGTGATTGTCTGTCGTTGAATTCATTTCTAACATTAATCAAATTAGATAAACATTTACATCTCTTCATTGACGCGTATTAGAAACTGGGAAATGCAAGAATGATTATTTTAAGAAGGTAGCTTAGAACTGAAGTGAAAGTAATGTTTTCTTTATTAACAGGAATATAAAGAGCAAATAATCAGTAGGATGTGGTTCAAGTTAATAGCCGTTGTAAAGCATACAGTTTTCTAAATGTCACATGTTTGATTAACCTACCTTGGAGACGGACTTTTTCTCTGCCACAGCCGGAACCATAGCTCTGAGTTTAGCATACTCTCTCTGGCGAATCCGTTTCAAATGAAGTCGGAGATGTTGTCTGGCAGCGATTTGATTGGATGAAAGTATGACCTGTCCACACCGTCTGCTATTTTTCATTGTAAGTTTCTGCATCTGTGAAATAAAAAATGAAAAAAAAAATAAAACAACTGCTTGAAAATTCCTCAAATGCTGTCCATATGTTGTGTCTGAGAGGCATACATCTAAATGCCTATATCAGTCAGCCATGTAACTAATCCGAATTGGTTTAAAACTGTGTATCCTATCCAGTTGAAATCACAAGCAACGATAGCTTACCTTGGGCTTGATAAATGACAGACGACAGAGTAAAATCCAGTGGCGATTATCTTAGTAATCCAGATAGTTCAACTGATTGCTTTGCAGCGATTTGACATTCAGAGGTTTCTCGTGGAGTTATATAGCCAGCGCCCACGTGACGGAACGAGGTCTGCAGCGTTCTGATTGGCTGCACGCGGGTTGACACCAGCTGTTGCACTGCGGGTTTGTCACCTCTGTTCCCACGGCCTCAGAAGAGCGTTGAAGCCCGGAATTGCAGGTGGAGCGAGTAGAGCCCAGCCCTCTGTCAATATCACGTCAGGCCCGCCATCTGGGCATTGCAACGCTTACTAGATAATGAAACTGTAGCAAAAAAATATTTTAATGAAAAGTCAATGAGTGGGCGTAGAGTAATATATCCCCTTTTATAAACCTCGCAGATTATCACAATATATTTTATTATTAATTTGAGTCCGTGGGAAATTTAAGGTAATTCTCTTGTAATAATATATGGTTAACTAGTTAGTTGACTGGTTGTTGGATTGCTTATATGTATGAGGCTATAGGATGCAGATTTAATATCATATCGTGTCTTTGTTACGGGACATTATGTATATACATTGAAAATCTAAAAAAAAAAAACACATCGCAACCTTTAAATGATGGCAATAAAATAATTATCAGGTGAAATAACCTCATTTTACTTCACTTGGGGAAAGTTTGAATAATTTTACCGACCCACAATCGACCACAGGTGTATTTATTTTACATCTTAAATTTTGAACCTCTATATAACTTCAGCTTTATGTTTGCAAGGCGGGCTGGATGCATTCAATCTTTCTCATTATTTATTCTATAGTTAAACTAGAAAAATCTGAACCCGGGCAAGAATCGAATATACTCACCCGGGGTAAGATTTTTTCAGTGTCGACAAATAATATTTATTAGATAAGTCCCTGAAGGTATTATATATAGTAGGTTTAGGCTATCGTGTAATGTTAGAAAATGAAACGGCGCATATTTAGTGTTGAATATTTTTAAATAATGCAGACATTAAAACATAGACACGCCTGTAGCTACATGTATTGTAATTTGAGTAGGCCTACATTGAATATTCTATTTGTGGATTATCAGTCTCAGTGGGTGGAGATGGACTATGAATTGTTAATCACAAGCTAAACGATCGGCCTGTTGATGGTAGCCCAGACGTCTCGCGTACAAGGTTCGAACCTGCCCCGGGGCAGCGAGTTTCGCTCAGTTATAACTCTTTTTCTGTTAATCACCGGACAAAAGGCGACAGTGAGTAGATTGTGTCGCCACGACGACTCGAAGAGAAGTACTTCGTGTCGCCAGCCTAGCCGTTACATCTCTTCACTGTCCTCTATCTTATGACATATCACAAAATAAACCTTTTATTTACACACATAATAGTATACTTATATTATAATGGTCACTTAAATATTACACGTGGACATCTTTAGACATTAACTAATGGTCGTCAAAACTGTTTCAGCATTGCTGTCACAATTCGATGACACATTGAACAGAATGAATTGTGTATGTAATAAAATACCATTAGTAATGAAGTTATCAGCGGAAAAATGCATCAGTGCTTTGTATATGTCGATGTAACATATATATACGTCAGTAGCCTTGCAGTATAGTCCGAAATTGTCGTTTAATAAAAACCTACCCGATTCCAAAATTATAGCAAAAACGACCGACTCATAAGACAATAAATAAACGTAGAATTATGTGATTTTGGACGGAAATTAGGAATGATGTCACATGCTGTTCTCAATTAAAGGACGAACTATGCGCGCCACAACAATTCGAGATTTGTGACTTTTATTAATACATAATAATACTCAAAATATATTTAAAAAAAAAAAAATAAGAAAAGTAGGCCTATATATGTATAAAGAAAATTCTTCATGAAATAAAATTACACTATCACTTATCAAATATCATTATTACTATTTACTGATAACATATGTCTATACACACGTCATTCATAACGCGTATAAATGGTCTTTTCATTTATTTCTGTGATTTTGGGATAGTGCGGGTCTATTTAATTTGATTAATATGATTTTTCTGAGCTGATCCTTAATTTAGATGGGTTTACTATATACCGACTGCTTTCCTCTCGGACTTCTATATTTACTGAAGTGCAAAACATAAGGCTTTAGTTATTCTTCTTTTAATTACATATGTAGACCATTTACTCTATTGCATAAGGCATTGGAAAAAGAAACGACGAAAATATCGTTTGGAATCAGTTGATATACAATTAGGGCGGGGAGTGGCGATAAGGTCAGGGAGAGTAATTGCCAACGCCTCGATCCTCCCCGGTTGCCATGTGGGCAGCGTCATCTCGAACTAATTGGCGACTGTCATAGGTTAAGTAGTGCTTCAAATCGCTTGTTCAATACAGTGTAATTTCACTTTCTAAGATATTATCTAGGAGATGATGCCATGTACGTGTAGAACGGACTACAATAGACTGGTATGCGATACATAATAACGTTATCAGCTGTCAAAGATTTGGAAGTGATAATGGTTGGCAGCTAACTGACCAGTCTGCTTTATAACCCCGCAAGGACACAGCGAAACACAGCGCCATCTGCTATTGCACACATGTCAGTCTTAGACGCACCTACCTCTCATCTCAATTAATTTTTACTAGTTCTTGATAAGATTTGTGGAGGCATATCATTCACAACTCTCTTCTTTCCAATCTGTCTTATAAGTACGATGATAATATCAATTCAATTCTGTTTTCATATTATATTATGGTCAGCAAATTGCTCAGGATTCACCGCTCTGCTGTTTTGCCAATTTTCTAAATTTAAACCTGCAAATTGAAATATCTTGTAACAGGTGTAGTTTTCGTGTTAAAAAAATTTCCCCAACACAGTTGACAGAAAATATGTATGTATATAGAATAAGTCCTATATATAACCGATCTGATTGCAATTGGATTTTCTGAAATCTATTTAATATGAATACAATTGAATCTGCAAAACATAAGTTCGATACCTGTACAGGTCAAACAGATGCCAGTTTTGTCTTATTAACTATCTATTTATACTGGATGCTTGGATTATGTACGTATCGGATTTTTTTTTTATTATATTGGAGTAACAAAGTGACCGTGCCGACAATAATAGATACATTTTTCACAGAGAACACATACACAGATAAATAAAAACAGAAATAATGAATAAATAATAAAATAGTGATTGAATGAAAATAATCAAATTAATCAAATGACTGGTACAGCGGGATGAATTTAAAACAAACGTCAGCTTAAATTTTAAATTATATTATAAATTAAAATAATTAAAAATAGAATCTTCTTTAAAGAGTACTTAAAAAATGGTGGTCGATTTTATCTATTGAACGTGGTGAGACAGATTTGAA
>JAVFBY010130670.1:0-11719 GCA_034781015.1 Tonicella lineata
GTGGAGACCTGACAGGTCTTCATCCAGTGTGGTAGTGGACACCTGACAGGCCTTCATCCAGTGTTGTAGTGGAGACCTGACAGGTCTTCATCCAGTGTTGTAGTGGTGACCCGACATGTCTTCATCCAGTGTTGCAGTGGAGACCTGACAGGCCTTCATCCAGTGTTGCAGTGGAGACCTGAAAGGCCTTCATCCACTGTTGCAGTGGAGACCTGACAGGCCTTCATCCAGTGTTGTAGTGGAGACCTGACAAGCCTTCATCCAGTGCTGTAGTGGAGACCTGACAGACCTTCATCCAGTGTTGTAGTGCAGGCCTGACAGGCCTTCATCCAGTGTTGTAGTGGAGACCGGACAGGCCTTCATCCAGTGCTGTAGTGGAGACCTGACATGTCTTCATCCAGTGTTGCAGTGGAGACCTGGCAGGTCTTCATCCAGTGTTGTAGTGGACACCTGACAGGCCTTCATCCAGTGTTGTAGTGTAGACCTGACAGGTCTTCATCCAGTGTTATAGTGGAGACCCGACATGTCTTCATCCAGTGTTGCAGTGGAGACCTGACAGGCCTTCATCCAGTGTTGCAGTGGAGGCCTGACAGGTCTTCACCCAGTGTTGTAGTGGAGACCTGACAGGCCTTCATCCAGTGTTGTAGTGGAGACCTGACAGGTCTTCATCCACTGTTGTAGTGGAGGCCTGAAAGGCCTTCATCCACTGTTGCAGTGGAGACCTGACATGTCTTCATCCAGTGTCGTAGTAGAGACCTGACAGGCCTTTGTCCAGTGTTGTAGTGGAGACCTGACAGACCTTCATCCAGTGTTGTAGTGGAGACCTGACAGGCCTTCATCCAGTGTTGTAGTGGAGACCTGACAAGCCTTCATCCAGTGTTGTAGTGGAGACCTGAGACCTTCATCCAGTGTTGTAGTGGAGACCTGACAGGCCTTCATCCAGTGTTGTAGTGGAGACCTGACAGGTCTTTATCCAGTGTTGTAATGGAGACCCGACAGGCCTTCATCCAGTGTTGTAGTGGAGACCTGACAGGCTTCATTTTCAATTGAGCTTCAAAATTAAAACAAATATTTACAACAAAGCGAGGAAATACAAATTTGATTTCAAAATTTATTTTCTCAAACAGGATTACATTTTTTTACACACTTCGCCAAATAGTTAGGAAAATATATCAGGACGTGTAGGCCTAAGCAAATGTATTTCAATATATAACAGAGATATGTTAATATGAATGACATTCTAGCTAAACATAGCTGTGTTTTTCTTAGCCTTTCAAACAGATTATTTAAATATTATACAATAAGGCTACATGTTTATGCTGATGAACAAAAAAAAGTCTTCAGCAACATAATTATGTTTTCTATTGAAAATGAAGCATTGATTATTTTTTTTAAATGCTTTTCCTAAGTTTCTTTCTACAGGAATATTAAAATACTTTCAACAATTTTTTTCAAAAGGCTTTTTTCCCCAAGTTCATTTTTACAGGAATAATAAAAAACTTTCAATATTTTTTTTTAAAAGGCTTTTTTCCTAAGTTAATTTCTACAGGAATATTAAAACATACCTTTTAATCTATTAACGTATTTATAATGCTGAAGTATCACCGTCGTCAGGCTCATTAATGTAAATGTTATTAGTTTTAATTAAAAAGGCTATACAGCAGAATTTAGGCCATAAATCGACAAACGAATAAAACCGGGGTTTCTATTTATTCTAGTACGACCTAAAATATAAGCTTTCAGAAAATATCAACCTCGAGAATGTGAGATAATAATAAACTCTGTAAAATAGATTTTACAGACTTTGTTATTATTTTAATACGGTATATCGCACATTCTCCAGGTTGATTTTTCTGAAAGCTTATATTTTAGGCCGTAATAAAAAAGCAGGTTTAATACGTTTTAGTTAATTTTTTGCCTAAATTCTGCGTTATAGCCTCCTAACAACCGAAATGGGTGTTGCATGCTTCCAGTTAACAGATTTCTGGTATCATCTTTTACCTGACAGTAAACAAGAGACAACTATCATCAACTATGGCAACAAATTTTGATTGCCATGCTTTAGAAACTGTTGGTTTATGGTTACTAAAGCCATGCTAATGTGGCAAAATTTTAATTCAGGTGTAAATTTGCATTCAATATAAATTCACTTTGTACTACCTCCAGTGGGTGACTAGGTATTAGCGACTGATCTTTGGGCTAGGTTAGTCTATATTCTGTAATACCTGGAAGAGTTATCTCCCCTTGCTCTAGGTTAAACGGTTTGTTTTTTCTTTTCTTCTTGTTTCTGCCGTTCCCCTTTGATGTCTGTCTAGCAGCCGAAGTGGGGTAGCTATGGCAAGGCTTATGTCATAGCATTCTGTCGATATCAGAATGGTTTCAGGAAGATGATGTAAATGAGGAAGGGACAAGACTCCTATCACTGCCTCTATATAATGGGTAGGCGGTAAAACTGTTTGTAACGACTCACATTTTAAACCGCGAAGTAGCTAACAGATCCAGAATTAATTTACTGGAGGTATTAGCTCTGGGTAACTCGCCGTAGAAGTTGTTCCCCTTTTGTTATTTAGCTATGCCCAGCGAGAATTTACATGAACAGACAAGACTCAAGACTGTTTGCTGTAAAAATCGCTGTCAGGCAGCAATATGATTCACAATTTCAAATATACGGTTGTTGGTTCGTGTTCATAATAGATTTTATATATAATAACGTTGGAAATACCTAATTTTGGGTGACGATGTTGAAAGGAAAAAAACAAACCCTGTAATGTGTATAAATCAGAAGCAAATAAACAATTTCCATATAATCAAAAATTTTAATCCACAATTTCTGTTATAATCTGGAATAAAATATACATCTTCTGTTTAACGCAGAAAGCAATTGAACAAGTTTCGTTAAACTGAGTGAGAAATAAACAAGTTATGTGCAACTATTAGGGAAATTTTCTAACAATATCCGTTAACAAAAAGATAGAAACAAACTATTTCTGTCCTCACCTATTATCTTACATCAGATAGATAGACCAAAAATAAAAATTATTTGTCCTTTTTGTTCATTAAAAAAATTATTGTTTGGTGTTTAATGCCATGCTCGGGAGTATTTCACCTTTATGCCGACGTGCATGCCAAATGTGTGGAGAAAACCTCGCCTGACCTCAGCAAAGACAGGACAAAAATATAGGCACCACAACAAATTGCCTTCCTGATACCAAGTCATCAGGAAGTCATCCAGATAACTACATACCGGTACTACGCAAATTGAAAGTACAAATACTTTATTGCACAAGATGCAATTTGTTTTCTGCTATGCTGTTTACAATTTACAAAATAGTAAAGTGAAAACTTAAAAGAATGATGAACACAAGAAGACTATATAATATAAAAAGAATCCAGAGTTAAAATAATCCATATTTCAATTTGCATATTTTCTGTTATACAGTAAATACTTTGCATTTCTCTGTTAATTTCACTGCTGAAGAGGATTTAAATCAACCAAAATACAGTCAGAATAAATTGTTGATCATTCTTTGGAATTGTCACCATTGTATATTATGCTAAACTAATCTGTGGGACTTCTTAAAACAGTTTCAAGTTCACCCCACTTTCATTACATTCAATCCCTCGAATCAACCTGCTTTCAGTTTTTTCTCACCAAGGGGCCTGTAATCTCTTATGCAACTTATGCTTGCAGTTTCTGTGCTACATATATATAAAGCCAACAAGTACATGCAGTTGATGATGGTCTATATCAATTGGTCAATATTTCAGTCAAAATAGAGTGTTCTTCAATACTGGTCAATCTGACTTCATTCATGTCATTCCTAAAATTTCAGTCCCATGACGCTCCAAATTTCATTGATTATTAGTTGTTTAATGCTGTGGTCATGGCTATTTCACCGTATGACTGCTTATCAGGAAACCAAAACGTCTCAGGCAATATCAAAGACAATAGAAGACAAGGATAGGACAGAAAAAAACCTGGACATCACAACAAATCCTCTTGGTAATGTCCGTTAGCTCCCAGAGCATTAGGAAGCTCCCACCAACCACCATTTTTCAATATTGAACTTGGCTTTATGAAGGGCCAAGATGCTCCTTATACAGCGGTTTCGAGTTATGACTCTACAACAGAATTACGCCCCTATGTTAGGGCAAGGGAGAGAAAAATGCCTTTACTATAGCATTGCAATTTGTCAGTTGACAGAAAAATATAGTTGTATTATACCTTTACTTTTGCATAAAATAATTTTCCGGGCTATAGAAAAAAAAAACATTGAAGAAGACTAGTTTCATTTCATAACCTGCAATATAAACATAGAAAATATGCATCCATTACTGTAAAGTGTCCTCAAAGGGACATTACTCTGATGTTGTAACGTCATAACTCGAAAGTCCCATATTGGATCGAGATACATGTAGGAGTCAAAATGTGCTACATGTATTAAGAGTAAGTGTATTGTGATATAGCAGTAAGAAATGTCCCAGCACTACATGGAGGATGAGTGGCTGTTGATCAGGCATCCGCTTTCAGTTGTCTGTCCACCAATTGTACCTTCTCTCCAGGTTTAAAGGCAGGCATTCCCAGATACGGGCAGCTGGCACACCGAAACGCATCTCCTAAATAACACTGCAAGAAAAAATAAGAATAGAAAATATGTCAGTTAAGTTGAACAACTGGTTAATTGATTCATCATACTTTTATGATTGATAAATTGATTGGTTGGCGTTAAAGACTTTTAATCTAAATTTTGGGATGTTCATTATTTTACGTAACCGAACGACCGGTTAAGTGGGGTCATGTAAACGGTATTTGGTTCACACCAGAATTTGAAAATGTAAGGCCTGCTTTATAAGGTAGAAAATCTATGAAGAAACCTTGGCAAAACCACCCCCAAAGTCACCTAATTGTGAGTCTCCATTCGGACATTGTTTTCAAGTATCAAACATTTTGGTGATCTTTATTTGCATTGGGAATAAAGGTAATTGCTGCTGGTGAAGTTCATTGATATGAACAAAAAACAGTTATTCATAGATACGTGCATTATACATGTGCATGTATCTGAAATAAGTTAGGCTTTCTTTAACTTTTGGTTCCATATACAAGAGAAGTTCTGCTGTGACCTGGGTAATAATAACAGTGCAGTAGTTAAACAACTTTAGAGATTGAATCATTGTGCTTAAACAGCAAGAATGACTCAAATTGTTTATAGAGCATTACTTTTAGTTAATATATTTCTGATATAAGTACTAACTGACGTTATAACTTACACTTCCACATGCTGATGTAGCTGTTTTTGTGGGTTTGGCCTTGACCACTCCTAAACTCTCAGCCTCTGCCTCATCAGCTAATCCACACGTGCAGTTCTTACAAGCTTTCTTTTTGCCAGAACCAGGACCACATTCAGCTGATGGAATAATTAAAAATTGATGTAACAATGAATTGATTCATTGACTGGGGTTTTAAACCATACTTAAAACAACCATTAAAGCTTCCACAGTCACTGGTTAACTAGAGAGAGATACTCAAATTGTGGTAAATGGTAATACTTAATTTCTGTGTTTGTCAATAACTGATTTTTTTTAGTTACTTCACCTGTATGAGGACGTACCAATCCAACGGGTGGAGGAAACCATCATTGACGTCACCAGAAAAACCGAGACAGAACAAGGACATGATAAAAAAAAAAAAAGCATTTTTTTTTACCAAAAAATAAAAACTCGGGCTTCCTACTGCCCTTACCCATGAGAGTATTAACCACCCGTGAAATGTTTCACTGAAATACAGGTGTACTGCTTTATACATGTACAATCCATTGTCACAAGAAATACTGACAACAGAAAGAAGAAAGCAGGTTTATATAGCAAGTGGAAAAATTGGACTGAATTATTAATAAAGTTCAGCACAGAGTGTTTACTTGCACACATTTATTTGATTCTTCTCAGGACGCAATACCAGATTTCTTTGTTTGAATGTACACGTGTACATGTAGTTTCACCACGTTTTATATTTCTGGCCACGTCAGGCGAGAAACTCGTCATGTGCTGTAAAATTCAGCTGAAGGCTCAACCAAAACATTCAACTGGCCAATTGGAACTATCGTTTGCCATTTGACTGTTTTGCGGTGTTGTCAAGACAAAATATTCAAGAGTGCAGCCTTTGACTCGGTCAAAATCACATTGTTTGAGTTAAAACTATTCAGCTCTGGCAATGGTTACGTTATGCCCATAGCTTAGCTGTTAGCTCTGTGTGCTGCAGGCTATAGATTGAATGATTGGTGTTTTACCAGCCCTCAGGTATATTTCACATATATGACGGAGTGCCAGTCAATTAAGTTGAGGAAACCACATGTGATGCCTGGCAACATCAAAGACAGGACAGGACAAACACAAATTGGCATTCTGATGCCCTTTAGCCATGTTAGCTCTGAGAGCACCAGGGCATAAAGAAAACTCCCGCCAACCATCAGATGCAGTCAAACGTAAACTTTCTTTTTTGCCTACAGTCAACAGACCTCCTCATATTTTTCAAGGATTTGTTGTATAATCATAACAAAGCCCCACTAACCACTCAACAAGATGGTAGCTTAAACAATGCAAGTACACAATTTATCACTAAAATGACATTTTTTTTTACCTAAAATATATAATGCAATGTTTGCCGTTGTTGTTTTTAGTCATAAAGCGCTCTAGATGGCCGAAGACATTTGTACATGTATATAACCGCCTTAGCTTATACTAGTCATGCCCAGTTATTGAAGATGGGGTTTGCATGTTGTGACGCGTCTTTATTTACATGGGAACACATTAAAATACAAACTTTTACTTTAAATTTAAAGAAAAATAGGAAATCAAAACTTTCAATTTATGGCAATAATGGAAAGTTCATTACTTTTTCTATCTTGGAAAAATACAGAAACTCGCAGATTTTCCTTTTATTTATTTGTTAGCCCATTTAGTGGTTAGTGGGGCTTTAACATTGTACTCAAGGGTATTTCAGTAATATGCAGTGACTGCAGTCTTTGCCGACGCATTCTCCACTTCTAACAATGCGCAACAATACGGGACAAAACTTTGCAATAACCACCCAGTGATACATGTACATGTAGCTGTAAGTCAGCTTGTGAAACTCCTGGCTTCATATACCTATAAAAGCAGATCCACTTGGTGACTTGAACCTGTGCAGTACAAGGAGGATCAGCAGTCAAACGAGCAAATCACTGAGCCACGACACAAGCACTATTGTTACTGCAAATGTTTATATGTAAATGTGCTGCTTAAATATGATCCATTGTCACAAGAAATACTGACAACAGCAAGAAGAAAGCAGGTTTATATAGCAAGTGGAAAAATTGGACTGAATTATTAATAAAGTTCAGCACAGAGTGTTTACTTGCACTCGGGGGAGGGGGGGTTCTTTGACAGTGTTCACAGGACACAATACAGCACGTTAGCTTCCTGGAGCCCCTAAGCTCAGAGCACTAAGGCATCAGGAAGCTCCTGACCAACCGTGCGCCACGAAACAGGACAAGCTTCCTGGAGCCCCTTTATGGCGCAGAGAGCACCAGGATTGAGGAAGCTCTTGTCCAATCACCAGCCACAATACAGGACACAAGCTTCTTGGAGTCCCTTAGCTTTGAGAACACCAGGGCTTCAAGAAGCTCCTGCCCAACCATGCGGCATAATACAGGACACAAGCTTCTTGTAGCCCCTTAGCTCAGAGAACACCAGGAAGCTCCTGCCCAACCATGCGCCACGAAACAGGACAAGCTTCCTGGAGCCCCTTTATGGCGCATAAAGCACCAGGATTGAGGAAGCTCTTGTCCAACCACCAGCCACAATACAGGACACAAGCTTCTTGTAGCCCCTTAGCTTTGAGAACATCAGGGTATCAGGAAGCTCCTGTCCAACCACCTGCCACAATACAGGACACAAGCTTCTTGGATTCCCTTAGCTCTGAGAATACCAGGGCATCAGGAAACTCCTGCTCAACCATGTGCCACAATACAGGACACAAGCTTCCTGGAGTTCAAGGAGCATCAGGGTACAGAAGGTTTTAAATACCATATTCAACAAGGCTGTAGCACACCAGAGCCACCAACTGACCTTGAGTAATGGAAAACTCAACGTGTGTGACAAAGTTTTGCTTTGTTTTTGGTCTCAAGCGATCTTGTATCCAACATCTGTCATGTTTGATATTTCTGGTGAGAAACTTGCTGTGTAACTGCAAACGTAAGCCGACAGCTAAGCCAATTAAAACCCTCCTAATAGATATGCGATTGTTTCGGGTTGTTGTATTAATTGATGTCTAGATGTAATATTCAAAAATTTTTGACTTTGACAAAATTTTCCCTTTTGTGCTAATTAAACCGTTTAGTTAAGGCAAAGCCACAATGGTAACTTGAGACTGGTATCTCAGCTCTGAGCTCTTGTGTGCCAAGGGTAGAAGTTGATGGCTTGGAGTGCTCGGGTATATTTCATTATACATGTATTTAGGGAAACCACCCTTGACATCACTAGCAACTACATGTAGGTTTTCAGAGACATCAAAATGTTTATCACCCTCCTAGACATGTTGAGTATTTTTTCACTCTAATTTCCGTGTTTTTACAGCCAATCTTTGAAAATATTTTTTTTTCTGTATTCAGTTTATGTAGAAATGTTGAGTATTGCCTCAGAAAATGCCCTATATTGAGTTTTTGACAGTCCCTATTCAGTTTTTCATAATTTTGTATCGCCTGTTACCGGCTATAAAAACTGACGTCTATGAAGCCCTGAGCATTACATAACATTTCTGTGATTGTGTTGCTTTACAGTTTAATACACCAACAGCATATAAGTGAAATAACCTTGAACACAGCTTTAAACAGCAGACATTCAATCAAACGTAATATGTTAAAACTCGACACCATCATCTTGACCAATCTAAATGTCGCAAATTACAAGAATCCTGCGAAGTGGTTACAAAGTGTGGTTTGTTCCAGTCTCCACCCACTTCCTTCACCATCGATACTACTAGACTACCTCTCTCATGTAAGTGAAATAACCTTGGTACAGCCTAAAACACTAATAAAACATCACAGTACCAGCTAGAGGGTTACATTGTTGTTGTTGTAATACTGGCCGTTCCAACCTGTGTACAGAAAACTATTGTGTATACCGACTGCCTTATTACCCCTTAAAATTGTGGTTTATGAAACTCGACTACATGTAAATGTTCATATTTAGGTCTGCAGCAGTTTCAAAAAGAACATCTCTTCGCTTTATACATTTACAATACAGGACTCCATAGTTATGAGCTTAATACATTATGGTGACAGCCTGTTGGAAATTATGTCACTTAACAACACTTTTCAGGATAAAATCGAGATTTGTAACATGGTCAGTTTATAAAAAAATGCACATTATGAAAAAAAATAATCTTTAAACAAGTCTTATGAAATTGGGCATTATCATATTGACAAAACTCTGAAGGATCAGGTATTTTTCTACAGAGCATTCAGGGCTTCATAGACGTCAAAATGTTTATCACCCTTCTTTAAATATTGAGTATTTTTTTGCTCCAATTTCAGTTTTTGTTTAGGTTTTATCAGTCAATCTTTGGGAATACAGTTTCTCTGTATTCAGTTTATGTAAAAATGTTGAGTATTGCCTCAGAAAATGCCATATATTGTGTTTTTGACAGTCCCTATTCAGTTTATCATAATTTTCTATCGCCTGTTACCGGCTATAAAAACCGACGTCTATGAAGCCCTGGCGTAGTCGCCAGAGAGCCACCAGCCCGACTTTTTTTATCAACCCAGTTTTGGTTAGTGTCGTGTAGGGCTCTATGTATGTCCTACATGTAGTATTGTGCTATACTAGGGTCTATTACCTTACGGTTAGGCCCTACAAGACACCAATCTAAACTGTGGTGAAAGTTAAAAGTCATTCTTATGCTACTGGCGGCCCTCTAACAACTACCGTACGTACATGTATGCCTGAATTTTCTTCGATTTTTTCCTATACACTGCATACAATAATTAGTATTTCACTTACTTAGAATTTTTTCTGTTTGGCTTGAAAGTGTCAACTTGTTCAGTGTCATAAGATTGGATAGGACGCTCCACACCAACGGGCAATAACTCTTAGAGAGAAATATGATTGTAATCAGTGTATGTCGAAAAGAGTAGTTGCCCTTTGGTGACTCTTTCGTGTGGAGAAAGGGAGCGTCTTCTCTGATCTTACGACACTGACGGAGTGGACACTTTCAAGTCAAACAGCACAAATTTTAAGTAAGTGAAAGACTAATTATTTTATGCAATGTATCGGAAAAATATTAAAGAAAATTCAGTCATAAACGTTAGGGGGCCGCCTGTAGCGTAAGATCGATTTTTTACTTTCACCACAGTTATAGATTAGTGTCTTGTGTGGCCTTATCGTAAGGTAACAGGCCCTAGCATTGTGCTAGGTAATGGAGCTATTTGGGTTCAGGCATAAACGGCCTGAGTTTTTCAAATGACAGGGCTTGCATAACGTTTAGTCAGTAGGTCACAACAAGTACGAGAATATCAAACAAATTGACCTTCAGGTGTTTTATTTTGTCAGATATGGAGTTTCAGTTACGTTTTATTTTGATTTGCACGACTCTGTCATTATCACCAGGTAAGTAATCTGTATAATTCGTTTCATATTTTGACCCACTTTTCTCTTCTACCCCAAAATTGCCTCTGTGTCGTACTAATTGTAGTTCTTTTGATTGTCAATTATTCACAGAATGTCCATTATTCCGGCAACTTTCATGACTTTGTTCTGATGAAGCCAAATCAGTATAATAACGGATGAAATCAGTTTAACTTGGCACAGGGATAATTTGCCTTTCAAAGGGTAGTTGTCCTAGAAAAAAAAC
The DNA here is from genome assembly GCA_034781015.1 of Tonicella lineata. Classification (NCBI taxonomy): domain Eukaryota; kingdom Metazoa; phylum Mollusca; class Polyplacophora; order Chitonida; family Mopaliidae; genus Tonicella; species Tonicella lineata. Next base: position 10,886 of record JAVFBY010130670.1, read on the forward strand.
TTCCTGGTTGAAAAGTGACCTACATATAGGCTATACTGGGTTCGCATCAAAGCTAGCTAGCACGCCAGATAATAGGCGCATTCGACTGGACTTAAATTTTCCATCACATTACTACTGCAGGGTAAACACAGGAGAATCCGTCGTAAGAGAAATACTGTCGAGTACAAAGTAACACACTAATCAAATAAACATAAAACTTCCTTCAGTCACACAGTTCACACAGTCCTACATTTCTTTCTTTATAGAAAATAACAGAACCCGTTTTCAGAAATGAATCTTATAAAACATATATGTTATGTGATTATTTTTTGAAATGACCATTGTTCATTGAGTGTTTAGTGTGTTTAAGCTTGTAGGCCTAACTTTAAACAAGCTCTGCGATCCTACTTTCAAAATAAGTGAATTAATAATGTTACTTATTAAGTTCAAATATGCCTACAAACACAGACAAAAGAGATGGACTTTACATCTGAATAGGTTTATGAACTTATATATGGGGAAATAGACGACCATAGTGTTATTTACAAATACTATTTAATATCGATCAGAGTTGTTATAACTTACTTGTAGGCGTACGTGGCCTTAACAATGATAGGGTATTCCTGCTGCTATACTACATGCGCTTGTTGTAAAGGACGCCATTGTATGTTTAGAAAATAAGTAAACAAATATTGTATCAAGGGCGTTTTGCTTGAGTGTTATGACATCCTAGACCCGGTTGCTCAAAGCTCGATTAGGCGCTAATACCAGTATCCACTCACTAATCTAGGGTTAGAGATAGACCTTTAACATGTCGTGAGTAGTTTATTTCAAGCACAATAAGTAACATGCCTT
>JAVFBY010130781.1:0-11719 GCA_034781015.1 Tonicella lineata
ACCCTGCCCAGTTAGAGTATATCAATACCCCACCCAGTTAGAGTATATCAATACCCCACCCAGTTAGAGTATATCAACACCCCATCCAGTAAGAGTATATTAACAGCCAACCTAGTTAGAGCATATCAACACCCCACCCAGTTAGAGTATATCAATACCCACCCAGTTAGAGTATATCAATACCCCACCCAGTTAGAGTATATCAACACCCTACATGGTTAGAACATATGAACACCCCTACATTGTTAGAGTATATCAACACCCCACCCAGTTTTAGTATATCAACACCCCACCCAGTTAATGCATAACAATACCCAACCCAGTTAGAGTATATCAACAATTCACCCAATTAGAGTATATCAACACCCCGCCCATTTAGAGTATATCAATATCCCACCAAGTTAGAGTATATCAATACCCCACCCAGTTAGAGTATATCAACACCACACAAAGTAGAGTTTATCAACACCACAGCCATTCACTGTAAACTGACAACCCCCCCTTTCACAGTATATTTGCAATGTGCCAACCAGTCACCACCCAATCAATAAATACTGATGATACACCCAGTCACAGTATTGTGACACCCAAGCCAGTTCCATTATACAGACACACAACCCAGTATCATTTTTGGATACCCCACCCAGTCAGATCATACTGACACCCCACCAAGTCACATTATTTGGACACCCCACTCAGTCACAGGGTACTGACACCCTACCTAGTCACAGAATACTGACACCCCACCCAGTCACAGTATGAAGATACCCAACCCAGTTACAAAATACTGACATTCCTTACAGTCATAGCATATATGGGTACCAACCCTGTCAGTCACAGAATACTGACACCTTCTATATTCTTGTGTATGTAGTGTCAAACATCGATAATGCAATTAAGCCAAATTCCACTGTCACAGCAAAGGTGAAATACCATTGAATGTGCTGTAAAACACTAATAATCAATCGATCGACTTAGTTAACAAAAATTAACCATTATCAATCATGAAAATGAAGTACATGTAAAAACAATGAACTTAACCACTACATGTACCTTCATTTGTCTTATTGGTCCTTTATGCCCATCTAGACATCGTACTACAGTCATAGTACTGATGTCCCATTCCTTAACCGTCGAGTCCCTGAAACATGTAAAATACAAGTTCTTTGAACTGTCTATTAGATTTGGTTTAAACATTCTGAAACTGCTAAAAAAGTTAGGGGTTTGACCAAATATGATTTCTGTAGTACATCTGATCTACAAATTTCACTATTAAAAGGAAGACATAGTTCTGTGACAAAACATTTATGGGTTGAAGCTTTTCGTATAAGGCTGAGGCATTGAATAGAGTTTTCATTGTTTACTTTATGCTTTACTGAAGATTTTGTTTCAAATTATCTATGACAGTGGTGTAAGTGTTGACAGTGGGGAAAACTTGCCAAAAACCTTTTTTTTCTAAATTTGCCACATGCAGACATTTCAAGTGTAGACAAATCAGAATCAAACTAATGAACCACATCAGGGAGAGGAAAACCAACAACAATTGCTCCATGACTTTTGCTCAAGTAACAATTTCTCTGACAACGTTTTTTCCGACAACATTTGTTCTGACAACAATTTCTCTAAGGATAATTGCTTTGATGACAACTTATAATGTTCATACAAACAAATCATTTACCGCCAAGTTATCATCATTGGAGCAATTGTTGCCAGAGCAATTGTTGTTTCAGCAAATGTCAACAATCAATTGTAGTAAGAACAATTGTCATCTGTACAATTGCCAAGCAGCAGCTTAGAGGATCATTGTTACTCTAGACTGTCTACCGTAGGCATAATGCTACTATTCCACACAGACCACGAATCCCACGAATTGATAAATTTGTTGATTCGGAGTTGAATCGTAATCAGTTCGTGAAATTCTAAACTGATTCGCATATATTCGTAGTAAGTTCTTACAATTCTTGAGCTTTCGGGAATTAGTGGCAAAAGTTTTGAGCTGTTCAAAGGTTTGGCCACAATGTCCCGATTCAAAAATATCATAGTTAATTCGTAACAAATTTGTAATGCATTCCTAGGCATCATAACTGAATCGTAATCGATTCGTAGGTATTCTTAGCTCAGGTATTCTTTTCATGTAGTATTCGTAATAGCTTCTTGTAAATCGTAGTGAATTCTTGACAATATTCATTATAATCCAGCCGAGTCCCATGAATATTCGTAACTCTATCGTACCTGTTTTGATAGATCGTAGAGCGTCACGAATTGAACCAGAATATTTGCTAGATTCTACGAATCCTCACGAATCCTAAAATTTACTTAATCGTGGCGATTCGTGCTCTGTGTGGAATAGTAGCATTAAAACAGCAACAGTAGTGTGAGAAGACATCTAATTGTAGTACTTAATGCTACAGATTTTATTTTCAGGATGTGATTTTGCTTACAATCTTTTTAAGTAATAAATCTTAATGGTGGCTGTATTATACACTTTATTATATTGATTTATTTATTTTTGGGGAAATAATAAGCATTTATATTCCATTTATGGGACATAATGGAAGGCTCACAATATGCACATTGATTCTTTTTTTTTTTATAAATTCATGTGTGCAAACATTTAAACCACAATGGAAATTCTTCTCTATCACCAAGGTTTCCTTTCCACTAAATTTATACCCATTAGAGTGAGAGAAACGGATATATTGTGTTTCACTCCTACCCACAATGGATTTTTCTCACTGCAGGGTGTCTCCCAAACTAAAAGTGACAAGCAGAAAGTATACAATACAATCACAATAAGTAACAGGAGGAAGCTACACCCACAAAATATACTGCTTCTTGTCTGGAGCAGCTAGGTGGTCAACTCATCCCAGTTTGTTTACAGTATCTACCTTAAAACAGCTTTCTTGATTTCAAAGATTTTACGCCTGGACAGTTTTCATATGGTGAACAAGCTAACAACTGTTGGCACCTAGCACATTTTGTCAGATAAGTAAAATACCAACCCAGAAGCTGTGAGTAGTCGGTTAGCCCAGAAGCCAAGACTGTTAACAGGCCCTTCATGAGCTTCAATTGCTGCCTCCGTCTCTCCTGTGGACTTGTTCCAGAAATACACTCGGCCCAAACTGTCGCCAGCAATTATCAGGCTGCCCTGAGACTGAAAACAGACACAGTGGATATGAATAAAGTTTGGTCATAAAAGCTGAAATCCCTAGCTAAACCTCTGAGTGACTAGAAAAAGGGCTGTCCGGCTATCTTTAATGTTACCCTTTGATAAAGTACTGAGAGTTTCCCCTAAGGTATAACAGCCTTGTTTCTCTTAGTGTTTTGCCTGAAGTTAAGATGTAGCAGTGATGAGGAACATAAACATCCAGCCATTTCTACTGATTGATGTGCTACAAGTTAAAGCTTTGGCCACACCAAGAATGTCAAAGTTTCCTCCTAGAGAGACAAGATACGCTCATAACTCTTAATATACAACACATGGAGAAGAGTCAATCAATTAGAGCACTTTGGTGTAAATTTACGAGGGTTTGCACTCAAAGGCCAGACAAGCATAGCTCAGATCTTACTGTCATTTGACTCTCATCAGCAATACAGAAACCAGTTACATGTATAAGAGATTAGCTCACAGACAAATTCCCGGCAGATTTTTATGAGAATATTATAAACTTGTAAATATTAAAATAGGTTAAAATTCCATATATCTTCTTGGGTGTTTATTTCTAAATTTTAGTAATATGATTACTTCTCATTATTTTTTGTTACATTATTATTTCCTAATTATTATTAGGTAACATTTTTTGCTCCCAATAATTAGTTTGTGATGTTGTTTACTCATAATTATTGTTCAGTAAAATAATTCACTCTCAATGATTATTTTGTCAAATTATCCACCATTTGTGTCTATTTAGTAAAATCACTCACACCTAATAATTATTCAGTAAAATTGTTCAAATCTAATGAATATTGAGTACAATTATTCACGTCTAATAATTAAGCAAAATCCTTCAGCCCTAATAATTAGTAAAACTGTTCTCTCCATATAATTATTAAGTAAAATCATTCAATCCTTATAAAAGTTTTGTAAAATCATTTATGCTCGCACCTAAAAATGATTCAGAAAAATTATTGATTTAGTCACATTTCCCACATTTTAGTTAAATCAATCACATCTAATAATTATTTAGTGCAACTATTCAAACCTAATGATTGTTTAGTAAAAATATTTAACCTAATATTTATTTAGTAAAATTATCCACCCTTATAATTATTTGGTAAAATCATTCACAACTAATAATTATTTAATTAAGTAAAACCATTCCCGCCTTATAATCGTTTGATTAAATTATTTATCAATATTAATAATTATTTTGTAAAATTGTGATTGTTTATCTCTCAAAGAAATAGAAACTATAAAATTTGATGAAAGTATAAAGACATTATTCATTCTTAATCATTATTCAGTGACATTATCAATATTTAGTAATATTATTAACTTCTAAATGTTATCATTATATTGTGACATTAGAAAGATACATGTATTAGGTTGGTTTTTTTTTTCATATTTAGTTTGACAAAGTTAAAAAAAAAAACACTGGCAACCCAGGATAATAGACACATTTCCCAGAAGGAAAATGTAAATTTAAAGCCCCGCCATGCACTAACCGCTAAACGAGATGGTATCTTGCACAATATAAGCAAAAATTTATTACTAAAATTACATTTCCTTACCTAAAATATATTATGCAACCTTTCCCGTTGTTGTAATCAGCCATAAAGCCAAAGATATTTGTATCAAAAAACACTGTTAGTTTAAACTAGTTGTGTTTAAATTGATAGTTTTAGCCTATTTAGGGGTTAGTGGGGCTTTAAGAGAGAGGGAGTGGTTTTTTTAATTATATTTTATTTCAATATAAAGGGTTATGTGTCTAGCTTAGGAGTTTCTTACGAGTATAAGAGCTGAGACCACTTTAATCAAACTTCAAAGGACAAAAAAAAATATATTGAAAAACAAATTTATGTGTTCAGCTCCCATAGAAGTTAATTTGTCAGGCAGTATTTTTTTGGTGAACTGACATTTTGGGACGTTTTTTTCTGCTTTTTTATTCCTTCACTGATAGTTATGTGTCTAGATCACTCCAGTCTGCTTCTGCCAAAGAAACGTTTTATGGACAGTCCAGCTCAGACACTGTAATTTATGTAGTTTGTAAGAGGTACTTGTTGCAGAGCCTGGTACTTGTTACCAGTCAGAGATAGTTTAAATTGATAGCCATTTAATTCCATACCTTTTGGTCTCAATTTTTTTAAATTCAAACTATCTAGTTGGGATAGGCCAGTTAATTTAAATAAACAACAACAAATACCAAGTCTATAAAAGTGGGAAAAAAAACAAATAAGGAGATTGATTGCTTGGTTTTTAACGCCCTGCCCAGGAATATTTCAGCTACTTGTATAGGACGACATGCTAGGAGGGCCTACACTATTGACTGAGCTACATGTACATGTAAATAGGCTCTCGGTGATTGTATATTTCCAAAATCAAAATAATAAACTTCGTTTTACCAGGGTTGAAAGCAAGAGCTTCCTGATGCCCTGGTACTCTCATAGGCTAGCTAAGGGGTAATAGGAAGCAGATTTGCTGTGCTGTCCTATTTTTGTTCTGCCCTTGTCCTGTATGGCGCCGGTGACATCAAGGGTGGTTTCCTTTTCCCATCTGACTGGCAGGCACTCATATGTGAAATCCCCTGAGCACAGTGTTAAACACCAAGCACTCATTCAAGTATAGGGTTGAAAAGCTCTTCCAACAGGTTGTTATCCATTCATAAAGTCTTCCCTTTTACTTATTTGTTCATTCATATTATAAAACAAACATGTAACATAAGCATAAAAAGAAAGAAAGAACAAAAGAATTGATGAAAAATCTTTACAAAAGTTTACTGAAAAAAAAATTCCAAAAAAAAAAGAAGAAACAACAACATAATGCTTTAATAGTAACACAATGCTTGATTGTTACTGGTCACACTAAACATGTTATTTTTTTTATAGGAATTTGATATCATTTAAAGGGAGAAAGCCATTGAGAAGGAGTAATTAGTACAGATTTGATAACCTTTAACAGCCTGGGTGGTTAAGTAGTATTTATCAACACATTGTACAATCAGTTGACTGTTTTCTCGGAACAATCAGTACATTCAAATTATAAAGCACTTAATATTTTTTTAAACATTGTATTAGATTTAATTCTAGTTTATATAGCACACGACAGCCAGCAGCTGAGCTACCAACCTCAAATATCCATTCAGGGTTCAAAATGGCAGCCTACGAAAGGTGAAAAGCAGGACAATTTTAAAAAGTCATAACGGGTTAATAAATATATGCACTGGGTTTTTCAAAAATAAATAATAAAAAAACCACAGGTCATTAAAAACTTCCATCACCTTTGAACGTTTGTGTCAAGACAATAAGAGATACATTTTTACAAATTTCGAAAACCTTTGTTTTAAAAAAAAATGTAGCAGTTCAGTTTAAAAAGAAGCAGGCGATTTTAGTTTTGACCTGTGATATCTTCAGCATATGTTACAAAATAGCAGGCCATGGTAAAGTTTACATTTCAAACCCTGCCATTGCATCATTGACTCAACAGAATTGTTTTACAACATGTGATGACATTGTCAATGGCTGCACTTTTGGTAATCACGTAATTTTGTACAACAGCTTGACACAATCACATAACTATTAAGGGCATTCACATTGGCCAGTTGAATGTTTTGACTGACCTGTTGGCTTCTTTTGCAGTACACAATAATGTGTGTTCATTTTTTGTATTGTTACATGTAAGTTATGTTATGTAATGTAGCGAATAATAAAAAAAGTTAAAGACCTACTAACCGCTAAAATGAGATGGTAGCTTAACAATTTACATGTAAGCACACAATTTATCACTTAAATGACATTTCATTACCTAAAATATATAATGCAATGTTTCCTGCGTTTTTATTTGTAACAAATGTTGTAGGTGCCCAAAGACATATGTATCGTGTTACCCAGTAATGGTAGACTGCAATAACAACATATACTATATAAACTGCCTGTTGTAAGAGTTGTCAACCCTGTTTTTATTTTGAGGTGAACCCCTCAAAATACAAACTTTTACTTTGATTTTAAAGAAAAATAGAAAATCAAAACTTTCAGTTTATCGGAAAAATGGAAAAATCATAACTTTTTCTATCTGGGAAACTCACCGATTTTCCTTTTATAAATAGTTTTAGCCTATTTAGCAGTTGGTTAGGCTTTAAAGGAACTAGAAAGACATAAGTCCTTTTGTAAAGATGGTCGAGTATCAATGTCATATAACAGTACACTACCTAGAGTTAACAAAGGTAAAAAAAAGGTTAGTTTTAGCCTGCCACATGCGAGAAGAATTGACTAGCTGCCCACCTCGCAAATGCGGTACACTACAACAGATGTTGTAACATTTTCACGAAGCATCCAAGATTGGCCAAACATATTTGTAGTGGAGACAAACAAGGTATGAATGCCTCTCTAAAGCCTTTGATGTCACTGGCTTTGATTGTAACAGCTCACATTCAAACAACATGATCCAGATAGGCCATGATAAAAAAAACTCTGTTTGAAATTTTTTTTTTCACATGTACATGTATGTAGGTCATTGCACATACATGTACTCATACAAGTAGTATTGCAAGTCAGCTTAAAGATGTTTTGCTGGGTACCTTCATTATCCCAAAAACTATTGCAGACTGTCACAATTTTAAAAGCTCTATTAATATTATAAAAATCTGACCAAAAAAAAAAGTTATTTTTTTCTATAACAGCATTATTCTTGTCTTGTGGAGGACAAGTTCATAAAAATTCTTCAAAGTTTAATTTTTTTTATTGGAGAGCATTACATCAAGATCAGATATCTCTGAGAAGCAGAGGTTATTTAATGGCCATAATATAATCCTTTGGCGAGAGCTAGGATTGACAAACATGGAGGCTGTCAGCAGTCTGTTGTATTTTACCATAGTGCAGGAAGTTTGATGTAGATTTGTTAACCAAGTAGCCACTTTGAAACTATTCCAGGTCTGATTTAAAATATATCAGTGTGAGTTCTTTATATTTTAACCTCTCAGATAGATTTATTTTCTTATCTTTTTAAATCCTTGACCATCTTCCCGAAGCAATTCTGAGGTCAACACAAAGTTATGACATAAGCCTTGCCAAGGATACCCTGTTTCGGCTGTCACACAGACACCAAAGTGAAATGGCTAAAACCAATAGGCTGCAGATCTTTTAACCTAAAGCAAGGAGAGGTAACTCTTCCTAGTTTGACAGAACAACCACACTAAGCCAGACAAGGCGAGGAATAAAGTTTTACGTCTTGACACGTCTTGTCTAAAGAAGATGGTCCTTGACATGCTTCCCCTGATGTAGGCCATATGAATAAATTATGCGTACTATATTGTTATGTTATATGATAAATCATGCAAACATTCTTCAACCATAACTTTTGTAAAAGCTGGTATATTAAGTTACATGATGTACATGTATTGTCGTCAATTATCACATTTTTGGTTGGATTCACATTGGTTTATAAAAGGGCCAAATCTCCAGTGCACAATTATATTTTATAAGTTGTAATAAATTATTATTGAATAATTACGTCAAGTTGTCATTTGTGTTAGAAAGTGAAATGACATACACCGGTTTATTTTTCCACAAAAAAAATTTCAAAGTTTTTTTGTTTAGTAAGTCTAACCTCTCGTAAATCAGCATATAATGAGAGTAAAATAGGGACTTATGTGATTACTTTGTAACACATACAGCTAATTGGTGTTCCTGTGGAGTGCAGAACGCCTCTCAAATACCTCATTGCCTGATCAAAGGCTTTCAGGTCATTCCTTTGCCAAGTGGAAAATGGAAGAAATGCTAACAAGGGAGAAAACTGAGGTTAAGAGACTCACCACAATGGAAAGCACAGGTTGCTGCATTCCTTGAAAAACATGTACTAACTCCTGGGTGTGTATGTTTGTCAGCCGCAGTGTCCTGGAAGAAATAGGAAAAATTACATGAGAAGTGACACTGTGAAAATCTAAACCCAAACTGTCAAAGAGGGAGTGTCTGGTAGTTTTCACCATTCCCATTTTGACACAACAGTAAATCCTATAATTATCTGGTTTTCTTACAAGACTTTATTTTAGCAGAGAAACCACTCATACAATTATCATACTTTGTACATACATGTAAGGTGGGATTTCTGCTGCCCGACTTTGAGATTGCTTGATTGCTTGATTAACGCTATGCTCATGGGGTTTTCACCTCCCTATTGATCTTGTCACATTTGCTCAGGCAACAATTGCTCCAGCGACATTTGCTCTGCCATTGATTGCTTCACATTTAATGCTTTATGTTTTAATAAATGTTTTCAGATTTCATCAGAGAAATCGTCGTTGGTGCAACAGCTGCCAGAGCAATTGTCACCTGAACATTTATGTCACTGAACCATTGAAGAAAGGTCATGGATTTGTTATTTCACATCATACTTAGACCTCATGCATACTTAGGCCTAATATTTAATGGTTCAAAATTCAAAGCCAAGAAAAATAGAAATTATCTGGACATTTTCATTTAATTTATATTTAAATTATTATGGGATTTCATGAGGTTTGAATTAGGCTCCTGTGATAAAACACACTGATTCTATGTGAAAAGAAAATGGATCACCCAGAATGAAACTAATTGACTTAACAGGGGTTTGACTGGTGCATAAGATTTGAATCAAGACAAGGCTATATCATATTTGTAACAGAGGAAACTTAAGAAATTTCGGAAGTCCAGCAGCATTTTGACTAGCAAGTAGACTTATTCAAGTTATTCTTTCATTCACATGGTAGGATTTGATCATGATCAAATCTAATTCTAATCAACGTTTTTTTTTTTTAAATCTCGAAATAGAAATGCATGTCCAAACAGGATTACTTTTAGTAATGTCAGTGTGACTTTGAGATCTCCCTTTTTTTAAAGCAACATTGATTGATTTGTAGTGTAAGGCCTGTGGCGTGGCGCAGTAGTAGCTTGTTTGACTACTGAAAAGAACCTCCTTCGATGTACCGCAAAGGTTCAAGTCGCCCAGTGGACCTGTTTAGGTATATAAAGGAGTCACACAACTCACTTTTTCTAGAGAGAAGACATTTTTTTTTAAATATGCATCCTCCAGTGATCTTGGAGCTTGCAGGGCTTAGTAGTTTGTCTCCCCCCCCCCCCCCCTCCCCCCACACACACACACTTTGGAAATCGTTCCACTGCCCCTGTTTAATATTACATCTGCTAATTTTGAGTTTGTTCTGAAGAGCTTTATGAGAAATGAAAACAATCAAATCAAAATAACGGATTTACCTCAGCCTAACTTTTCATAGAAAGTTATTGTTTTTTTTTTTAACTTAAAATTATCCACATGGTGCTGAAATAGTGATTTAAAACAAAGTCTCTTTTTCCAAATGATTTGACTTGTCTATTACGTTAAAACTCTTTATCTGATCAGTCCACAATTTAATACGAGTGTTGTTGTTCTTTCAGACTCTAACAGGTGTCATTGGCCCCAGTGAGTTCACCACAGGAACAAAGACAACACAAGTGTGTAGTTTCTATCCAGATCGTGTCACTGGCTCTTTGTTTAGTGATGCATCTCAGGCATTCACAGGAATTACAGGTACCACACAAGGAATAATTCAAATAATATTATTATTATAGGAAAGGTTACAGAGAAATAGTTGATGGTCATAATTTAAACTTGTAAATGAAACAAGTTTCCAGCACGCCATTACCAAAAGAGTTAAAGGCCTACTAACCACAAGAAGGCCTAATATTTCTTTAAAAAGATAAAAAACGGCGAGTTTCCTTGATAAAAAAAGTTATAAACCCTCTGTTTTTGCCATAAACTGGAAGTTGTGTTGTAGTGTAGTTACCTTTCTTTTTATGACTGTGGTACTATGTACATGTATCTCCTTAAAAAGAATGTTTTTATAGGAGAATAGGTGTTGCTAAATTGTTTTACTCATAATATATTAAATGACTTAAAGAATATAACACCTTGAAAATATTGTTATCTATCTTTAAACCTACGCATTCATCCATTTTGTTATTGCAATTTGTTAAAATTATTTTTTCACTTCAGGTAATTTAGAAGATGCTGTTACAAACGGACAGTTACGTCGACGTCTCTTAGCCACCTCCGTGCCCAGCAATGAGATAACAAACCCTGTGATATGTCTAGAAGAGGAGGATATGGTTATCTTCAAGGTGTACATCAATAGCACAGACAGGACCCAGAGTCATTACCCTATCTACCAGAAAGACCACCTCTTTAACAGTAACCCTTCATTTGACTACGGAGCTTTCACACAACTCAAGACATACATTGATAGTACCAATATCACAATAACATCTTTCGCTCATGTCTTCCCAGATGCTGGCAACTATGTCTTCAGAGATTCACAAAGTCCAGATCGGTTAGTCTCTTTATTTTTTATCCTTCTCCTGTGTTTGTGTATGAATCTGATTTTTGAGAGACTTTTCTTTAATATCTCAGGATAAGGTTAAAAAAAAAATTTGAATTGAATAATCTATTTTATAACTGAAGGTAAGTATACTATCACCCTTTTTGACTTAAAAAAAAAATATATATATTAAAAAATCGATTATCATTTGTAGCAATAAA
>JAVFBY010131003.1:0-11717 GCA_034781015.1 Tonicella lineata
GATGGCCACCTTCCATAGCTCTAGGCCTAAAACCATAAAGCTATGCAGATCGACTAAAGATGGCCACCTTCCATAGCACTAGGCCTAAAACCATAAAGCTATGCAGATCGACTAAAGATGGCCACCTTCCATAGCTCTAGGCCTAAAACCATAAAGCTATGCAGATCGACTAAAGATGGCCACCTTCCATAGCTCTAGGCTTAAAAGCATAAAGCTATGTAGATCGACTAAAGTTGGCCACCTTCCATAGCTCTAGGCTTAACAGCATAAAGCTATGCAGATCGACTAAAGTTGGCCACCTGCGAAATAGAAAAGCTGTAAAACTATAATTACATACTTAATATGCTCACTAAGCGTTGGCTGGCCGTGATATATCTGTCTCGTGATATAGTAAGACATTGTTTAGACCCCAACTCGAATTGTGGAGGGAAATATTTACAGTTATTCCTTAAAATTGTCCTTAAGGACAAATTCCTTAACAACTATTCCTCAAAAGTTATGGAGTATTCCGCTGGTGCTTTATTCTCGGAATATTTCTTAAGATGTTAATGAATATTTTTCACAGTGTATTACTCATCAGATGTAGCTAGCCAAGCTAAAAGCATAAAGTGATTTAAGAAAGCGCCTTGCACTCAATGCGAAAACGAGTGATTTTCTTTTACACATAGACCTATGTGCTACAATTGGTGTTTGATCAGTCCCAAACATTTAAGCTTAGAATAAATTAACTCGGTGGTTTTATTTCGTGATCAATCTGATTAAAATCATATCTGTATTAGCTATCATGTATTATTTTGTCGCAATGTAGATCTGAGGACATCGTACAGCAAATGGCGCTTCATGGGGTTAGGGATAGTGTTTCCGAGGTTTCCTTCCCGATTTTTCAACCATATCAAGTAGGATTGTCTAAGAAGTGGAGAATAGGTGATATACCCCTTCCAACGACATATACCTGAGTATTAAACACCAATCAAACAAACAAACAAACAGACATCCGACAATACAATACCGGGGAGTTAACATAGATATGATTTTAATCAGATTGCTTCCTTATAGCAGCTCTATTTCGGAAGCTTCTCTATCTCTCGTCAGTAGTTTCCGCTCACTAATGCGTTTTGGTGTCTAGTTAAGTGTTTGATCGAACGCTCGGCCTTTTCAATATACCTCAGGGCAAACCTGTGGAATCAGAATCAAGAAAATAGAATAGTTAGTTGAAATACTCACTAAAGATACTGTTGTCTTCGCAACATCCATCAGCCATCGCGATTCCTTTTAGGTCACAAGCAATGCTGGCCACGCTGTAAAAATTCAAAACAATAATTTTACATTTAAAATAATAAAACAATATTTATTTTATTAAATATAATCCTTTATAGACGGGTAAATTTACAAAAAAGGCGTGCCAACGCAGCCATAGAGACCGACTTTTCTCTCTCTCCATACAGGAGTGGACAAAGGGAGACAATATGCCTGTTTCGGTATTGGAAAAAAAGTGACGTTAGGCGCCAAAAGCAAAAAATTGACGTACCGTAAGTGAAAGATAACTTATTGTATGAGGTATATTGAGGCAAAAAAAAAATAATTTAAGAATAGAATCAACTCCATTAAGAGTTTTATTCCTGCCAATTGCTAATGTCAAGTGTCTGCACAGGCCTACACCGTCGTCATATAGGGGAAATACCCCTGAGTACGACGCTAAACACCAATCAAACAAACAAGCATAGGCCTACATATGTGACACGTTTTAGTCAAATGAGTCGAAGTCTCAAAGCTATAAATTAAGCTACAGTCGATAAAAGCTTAAAATGTGTGAAATGTTTAGTTTTTGTTATTTTTACCATATATCCTTTATTTATAATGTCTTCTAAACAAATAATAACTCAAACTGGTGTTTAAATGCATGTAATTATAACTATTTATGATTTAGTGAGGCAAGCTACGTAAATCCGCGCTTATTTAGTGAAAGAATTGCCTGTTTTCATCGCAAAATAACAAATCTTCTAGTCGACATATCGACACGGGGTTTCATGCATCTGAAACTACGTCATAGTCTCGTTCTCAATTCAAATCCAAAAAAGAACGCAGATTACCACTATATAAAACATGACAAATGTGAAATTTCCCCCAATTGACTCATTGGCTATAACGGGTCACATATATACATTTCCGTCTCTACTTGAGTTGATGCCTTTATATGTAGACAGAGATTGACAGCGTTTACTATTGTGAACTTTGGGGTCACTGAATCGTCGGTCTCTATAGCTCAGTCGGTAGTTTTTGGTCTGCTGCCCAAAGGCCCCGGTTCGATCCCCGGCGGAGGCATGCTGAATGCTCTTTCTCTACATTTAAAAAATCTAGGCCTATACATTTACGTTGACAAATGAATCAAATCAGTAGCCTACTTTAATATATAGGGGAGACCGGGGACAGTTGTACCACTTTTGGAAAATACGTCTTACTAAATTCGTTCAACTGAATTCAGTTTTTAAACATATTTGAAATGGAAGATGCATGTTTCATTATGAAACAGCTTGGGGTTTGAATTTATTGGACTTACATAGGAAGTCCAAGTGTTACAATTGTCCCGTGGAAGGGGCAATGAATTAATATAAACCAAAACATATTTTCTTGAACATATTAGAAGCTTAAATTTAAAAATTGGGTCGTATCCCAGCAATGTTGTTTCGTGACAATTTTAATTATTATTATTATTATCATTCAATATCAATGGTGGACTCTGGAAAGGGAGATAAGTTAGGACCCTGACGCCGCGTAATGCATTCGAATATGACTCATAGTAATGACGTCACAGAGAAAAAACGCCCGTGACATTATAAAATTGCGTCACTTTCGAATGCATTACGCGACGCCAGGGTCCAATATTATCTCCCTTTGCACCATTCAACTAGCACGAATATGTACAACATGATATTGTTATATAAATACAGCGAGAGAGAGAGAGAGATGGCGCTGCTGTATGAGTGGTGTTATATTTTACTAAAAAATCACTTTTCTCGGATATCCCCATTATAAATGTACAAATATTTTTAACAGTGTAGTCTTAAAACTCACAAACAGAAGATTTGAGCATTCACTGGTCCAACACCGTTGCACGAACAGTCGCACTGATTAGGATCAAATAGGCCACCATGGCACATACTTGTAGGTGTTTCATCACCAACCTGGTGGGACCCGCCAACTTCCGTAATCAACAAACACACAAGTACAAACCCGACGAGGAGCGTTAAGGTTTTCATGGCTGTAAAGAAAAGGAATTCAGGTGAAATGAATTTAGAACGGCTACGGAGTACAATGACTTTAGAATGGCTTTAGAATACAATGACTTTAAGCTAGGCCCAGACGAGAGCATTTTGCTAAAGCAAAGTGCCATTCGTGACACTTTGCTTGCGCCGTTTCCTTCCGTCTGCGGCAAAAAAACTGCAAGCATTCTGTGATTCGTGCCCAAAAGTTCAAAATCAAACAAATTTGGTAATTCTATGCTCTCGTGGCGGTGAACTGAAGCATTTTGCTTACGAACGTGTGCAAGAGAACATGCGCAAAACTACAAGTAGCGTTGCATCTTTTAGGAAACGTTCACAAATATACGACGTCATAATCAGTGACGTCATTGATGGAATTCAGAAAATGACTCAAAAATCTTCTGACGTCATGTGTTTGACGTCATAACGGAATATTGTCACAGCGTCACTCTACTCCCGAGGAAGCAAAATGCTTTCGTTCGCCGCAAACGAAGAGCATAGTGCTACGAGTGCACTGAATTATCAAACTTGTTTGATTTTTAAAATTTGGGCACGAATGACCAAATGCTTGCAATTTTTTCGCCGCAGACGGAAGCAAACGGCGTAAGCAAAGTGTCACGAATGACACTTTGCTTAAGCAAGATGCTCTCGTCTGCGCCTAGCTTTACAAAGCGATATGCTCAAGATATGACGTATGGAATCATGCATCTAATTGAGGTAGAAAGTTGCATAAATCTGAGGGAAACGTTTTATGTTGCACATCCGCATATGGACAAGAATGTTGTGTGAAAGTGTTAAAATGATGTGTTCAATAGTAACTGCGATATAGACCAAAACAAATCTTGACAGGCTGCTTATTTGCATAATTTATACAGAAATTTGCTAAGATCCGGGGAAAATGTTTTGTATTGCACACCTGCATATGGAGAAGAATGTTGTGTGTAAGTCTCAAAGTGATATGTTAAATAATAACTGCGACAGATCCGAACAAGATATTTTCAATTCAATTTCAATGTACAAAAACACCCCCTTTTAGAGGCAGTGTACAAAAAAATAAACAATTATAACAGAAAATAATAACAACATCATAACAAAATAATTCCATAAGAAGGAAGGACTCATGCTTCTAGTTTGCATAATTTAGGTAGAAATTTGCATAAATCTGCAAAAAAAAGTTTGACGTGCACGACGGAATATAGAGAAGAATGTTCTGTATACAAAGTGATATGTTTCATAGTAACTTAGCCCTAGAAAATGTGCTCAGGTTTGATTTCATAACCATCGCCATAGTTAACAATGGCGGTAAAGCGTGAGTTATTAGAATTTTGGATTTTAAACTCCGTTTCAGTGCTTCCAAATACCAAGAAAATAAAACAAAGAGATAGGTTTGAAGGCTTACTTTACACAATTAATCTATTGCGAACACGACCCAACAACCGTATTTCCAAAATTCAGAATTAAATTGCTGCCTGACGACTGTTTCTTAACGAGCTGCACTAATACCGGAAGTCAATATACGTCATACCACACACTATTACAACATGGCGGATGGTCAGAGATTAAAATGGCGATTTCACCGGAACGTTTACTATAAGTAATAAGAGACGGATCTGTGAGCTGATAGTAACTGTGATTAAGTCCGGGCAAGATATGTAGAACACATTGACGCAATCCAGTTGCTGATTTACATAATTTAGGTAGAAATTTGCATTAATCTGAGGAAACAGTTTTGTGTTGCACATCTGCATACGGACACAGAATAAAGGAATGTGTGAATGAGTAAACGAGCAAAACAGGTCTAATATAAAGACGAATCATGGGATGTATATATTAATCAATAAACAGCGGATTGGATGGTTTTAGCCTACACATGTGAACCATGGAATGCATGAGAGAATGAACGACCCATTACTGATTGGATGAATCGGAGAATGTACATTTTGAAGAAATGCTACTTTAGTGTCCTAGTGTCAGCGCTTTGCGTACAGAGATTGGCAGGGTTTAATTGGATAAAATACGAGTCTCTCTATCGTCGGGATCCAACCCCAATACAAGAATGTACTTTTTATTTCTATACATGTTTAAAATATATGTGAATAAATGAATAATATAATATATTGACGAATCAGCAAAGTATGAATGAATAACCAAACGAATGAACATAAGCCTTTTGACGAACCGGGGAAGGATATTTGAACGAATATATGTAAACGAGCGAATAGATTGGCGAATCAGGTAAAGATGTAGGAATGGATTAGAAAACGAATGAATAGGTTGATGAATCAGGAAAGGATGCATTAATAAATAAACAGACGAATGAATGGATGGATGAACCATGTAGGTATAGCAGAAGATGAATCAAGGCATGAACATTGGCGTGAAGTGTGAAGTAATCTCGAACGATTTTGGTTTTGAATCGGGATGATTGTAAGAAGCTTCTTGTCATGCGTGGTGAGTGTCTTCCTGGTACGATGTTGTAATGAAGTTCATCACCGGGTAAACATTCATCCGCGCATGTCAGGCCATGACATCATGTGGGTTGATCTGGTGTGTGAAACGAGAGTATGTGAAAGTATAAGCCAGGGAATAAATCTTAATTCTTGAAAGTCTACTTTAATAGAGAAACATTATATCTTAAACACTGTTCAGAGGATAATATTTCAGTTTAAATAAAAAAAAATTCCACATAAAGTATAGCCTCATGGAAATTGTACTTGTGTAGAAGTTGCCATTCTCAGTAAAGTCGATACCTCCGGTTAGAGAGCCTCAATTTAAAAAAAGCCTGAGGAAAAATATAAAATTACCATAAAGTATTTGTACAGTGGGACATTTCGTGCAGTTTTGACGTGTCACCTTGCATTGAGAATTCGGCCGGTTAATAAAGCCTTTATATTGCCTTGTGAAGTACCATATATTACTATAGATACCACAACACTAACAAAACCGGGCTCACAATGTTAGCTTGAATGTTTAAACATGCAGTTCCGACATTCAGTACTACCCTACATTCAGACTACATCTAGGCCTATAGGCCTGCCTACACAATTGTTTGCACTGTAGTGATTAATGAAAAGAAATAGCTTTGCACACTTATCTCTTTATTTGAAAAAAAAAATCATAGAAAGCCAGATTCTTTTATGTGGTATAAATTGGGAAAAAGGCATTAATTTACATCTCCTCTTTTGAGTTTGGCTTTGCTGTACAGTTATTTATTTGATGTTTTAGTTTAACAATATACTCGATGGTATTTTACATACAAGCTTTCTTCAACTTGAATTAAAGAGGCTAAACCTCAGAATTTAGGCCAAAACTCAACTGAAACGAATTAAACCGGGTTTTCTATATTTTCATAGTATGGCCTGGTGAATTACAGCTCTATGAATACGCTCGACCTACATGGTGAGGTCATACGCAATGAAGTACTATCTTTACTATCAAATTTAATTGCGCTTAGATTTATTTTGACAAACTATACACATTCACAGAGTTTTATCAAAGCAATATGCTTCTGTCTCGGAAGTAGTGCGCGAAACTCAAAGCTTGACCCGCGAGTGCGCTTGCGTTGAAAAGCTAGACGGTACTAAATGGTTACGAAATGTGTCAACAAATTTTTTGAATTGTAATAAAAGTTATATGTACACACTAGTGTAGTAGTTAAAGCCAGCGGAAGTTAAACAAGCTCTTATAAATGCCTTATCAACCAAGACCGCGGGAGGATCTTTGGTGGGCGCTTATACTGATTGCCGGGTGCTATCAGAGCTATTGGGTAACGGGAAGCTGATTTGCTGTGATGTAGTCAGAGACGTCTCGGTTTTCTCTGTTTATGTCCCGACTGGAATTTAGTTATCAAACTTGCGTATATGAATATGTTTAGGTTCCAATCATCATCAGGGATAAGTAGATAATATTCCGATACTGAAGAAAAAAAAACAACCAGTGAAAAATCACTGGTCCGGGTCAGCTTGTATCCCTGTCGTGAGTTCGAGTCTCACCCGGACCAGTGATCTTTCACTGGTTGTTTTTTTTTCTTCAGTATTGGAATATTATCTAAATATGTTAAGCCTTAATCGATGACGTCAAACCTTCTACCGCGTGCCTTTTTACAATAACCCATATAAATATATCTCCTATAGCCCGGCGTTTAATGCCAAATAATCAATCAATCAGACGTGCGTGCATGGTTCTGAAGGTGTCCGACAATAGCACAAACTTTTGTGCTCAGAAAGATACATTTTCTGTGCTCTAAGTTATGATGTGTATACTCTAGACTGACTGCAGTTAACAGGCATATCTCTCTATATGTTTTCTACATATCTATATATATATATATTTTATAAAAAGTAAATCGCACTGGCACAGTGGTCGATTAACAAAAAAACGACAAATCATCATGTTCTATATATATATATTATATTTTTTTTTATTTTTTTATTCCGTACTTTTTTTTTCAGCATCGGCACAACGTTTTATTTTTGCAAATTAATTTTCAGTTTCATGCTTACGTCTATTGCATTTTCTTTTTCCTAATGGCTTTGAAATGTTTTGGAAAAGGGCGTCTAACTTAATGGGGATATATTTTTTGTATTGTTTCAGATTGGGAGTTTGGTGACATACGAGTGATCCCTCTGGAACCGCTTGCCAATTCAGTTATGACATGTGCAACTTAACAACAATGATATCAGCCATCGACAAAAGGTAGGACCGGAAATTTTAAGATAGTAAGATTGTTATTATCATATTTTCTTTCAGCGTGGAATGTGATAAATGAATGGAAAGTAATTATGCCTCTTCATAACAGTAGTAAAACAGTAGGCATAACTAATATAAAACAAAAAAGCTTACTGTTAGCGCCTGCCAAACAAAAAAAAAAACACAAATAAATAAACAAGTATCTTTTAGTATTTGGTTATTTGGTTTTGCAACTGTTTATTAAAAATAAAATTATGAGTTGTTATTCTGTTTGGATGGATTCTTTTTTATCATTCTATATTTTGGAATAAGCTTTTAGCTGCTATTAGCTGTAATGCCAAAAGTTATACCGTAACGCCAAAAAGGAAAAAAGACACTTTTAAATTTTTAAAAAAATATTTGTTGTGTTTTTCTTTCAGGAGAAGACAATGTTAAGAGCAGGTACAATGACCTCAAATACACTATGGTCGTGGTCACGTGACAGATGGGATCATGACTTCAAGATACATGATGATGTCGATGGAAATGGTAATTTGGCAGAAGTCGTCCCGAAAATATGGCGATGACATCTTTGGAGAAGGTGCAATGGAGAACGACCACATTTAATCCCTTACACTGCCATAAAATCGTTGATGTCAACTAACAAACCTTTCCTAATAAAACTTTATATTTTCTCAAAATTTAATTTTCAGTAAACGCTTGCATTAGATGTTTGGCAGGAATTAATAGCTTCGTTCTCGTGACAAAATGTCTACTAATCAGATGACCAGATGCTCCAACTATGAAATTGAAAAAACGTAAACACCAATTTTCATTGGTTAATGATTTGTTATGGCCACAATCTTTCTTACATGTTAACCCATTCTTGTAGTTATTTTATATATATTATGATCGCCATTTAAAGGGGACGAAAACAAATAATAAAAATATGTGTCTTATCTTAACTATGTTAATCAAACACATGGATGTCTTTCGTAAATTGAATTAGACTTTACAGAGAACACGGTATTCATTGATCATCATATGGATGAGAACACGTTTGACCAAAACTATAACCTCGGGCATGAAATATATTTATACGCATGCTCATCATTGGACATAACTCCGGAAGTCAGATTTAAGATGTATAGTTGTGTGTCTTTATTTTCCACACAAATTATAGCAGTCACAATTTTGAAAACTCTTAAGATTTTGTTTTTATAATAGGCGTATTCTCGTTTTGTGGAGGACAATTTAAAAACAAATATTTTAAGTGAGAACAAATATTTTAAGTGAGATAGATAAATAGTTGATCTTTTTTTACTACACCTTATCCAATAAAAAATATTTTTAAACTGTAACTATTCATTATAACCCAGTAAAATGAACTGATCGAAAAAAATATATATATCGAAACAGTGCTTTATTTTAATTTTTACCGTCATATAGTGCTATAACATAAAATTATGAAAAATCTTATTTTTCATCATGTATATTTTAGGAATTTGGCTTGAGCTAAATGTAGTTGTTTTAAAAGCTTAAGTGTATTTAAGTTAAAGTTGAAGTGAGTTAAAAGTAAAAGGCATTTCCACTTTAGGAAAAGTTGTATACAGAGATATTGTATATGTTCTGAATAGATGTTCGTAAATGGGCTTTACAAATTTTACAAACTTTGTCAAAAGTGATAACAGCTTTTAAACATTCCATCCATTCGACGAGATCAGAGAGTGGATTGTCAATCATTTTTGATTGGCATTGAGAAGTTGATAAGTTGGATGTTGATAATAAAGCATGCACGAACACTCTATGGATTTTCAACTTCTTCATATATTTAAACGATTGCTTAAAACGATCCTAGAAAGGGTGTCGAAAGGTCATATTTTAATATATGAAGAAGTTGAAAATACATAGAGTATTCGTGTGTTATTATTTAATTATTGTTTTTGTTTAAAGGTGCAAATGTTCTGCGAAAACAATTCTTGGGATGGAATAAAATTCGTATTAAAAGGTACAATATCTAAAGGCGAATTATTTACTTCTGTAGCAACGTTTTCAAATTTGGTAATGTATTAATTGATACTAATCGGGACTACTTTCACAGCCATTGGTACAATCTGAAGGAGGTATACACGAACGACAACTCTGGTAGAGATTGGAATATAATTATCATGGTTTATATATTTTGTTGTCTTTAACTTCATGTCAACTAAAAAAAAAACTAGCGTATATACTAGAATGCTTTTAAAATCAAAGAGGTTTTGTGAAAGTAAAACCTACTCTCCCTTGCTAAAGTGCTCACAATATAATCCGAAATCGGCGTCACTTTGTTTGTCATTGAAGTTATTTATTCAAATATGTACGAGTCTAAAATACTTTTTCCATTTGACTCGTACAGTTCCAATGCTTACTGTGATATGTAAATTTGTGTATTATGTTTATGATCTTTCGAATGTATAAAAGTGTATTGTTTTCAGTGTATATTGCCTTTGGCATAAATTCTACTTATGTGTACATAACTTACATTTTTTTAAAAACATTTCAATCAAACGAATTTCTTCTCCATAGTTTATTTTTATTATGATAATTTGCAAGCTTTTTTTTTTTTACAAATGTTGCTATATGTGACATGTAAAATGCAAGAAATCCGTGCTCCAAAGAAAAATCCAAATTGCGACATATATGTGAAGCATTTGACAAAATGCACATAAGTAATGTATAATATATATATGTGACATTTTAGTTTTAGATATTTTAATGGATTGCCAAAAAGACATGGGTGCAATCAATATACATTTCTAATTAGCAATCTAGTTAACTAAAGCCACTGATCATTTTGGTGCTTAAACCTTTCCCTCCCCATATTATAAATGAAATATCCTAAATATATGTTGAGTGGACGTTCGCATTTATTTAATATTGGGAATGGTTTAGTTTTGTTTTAAAAAATTTTCATTGGAATTATCTCATGTATATGTACAAACTACCACACTATGTAATTTATCACATCATTTTTTTTAATATGTCAAATGCATTCCATTTATTGAGATTTGCCTTAGAGAGTCTATAAGGAAGATTTCACGCCATGACTGCACTGAAAGGAATTTCAATCGAATCGTATGCATTAACTTAAAAGGCCCATAATACTTATATCTTCTGGAAATATCATTCTAAAATGTGTACATTTTTATAGCAGCAAAATAATATAAAAAATTCTGAATAAGTAATAGATTCAAAATGTGTTTGAACCATGCCTGTTTAAAAATACTCTAAACCCATAAAATTTGACAAATTGAAAAAACGACTTTCTGGAATCTGTGCTTGGGACTGGAGAATTCGATTAAATTCCGTTCAGAGTATTGTAGTTTGCTATCTCTTTAAAAATACCGAGTCGTCACTCATCTTTTTGTGATTTTGTGTAAAATGTGTGTTTAGTGCTAGTCTGCTAGTCATATTTATTCGCTTTTATATATCCATTTTCATTGTACAAGTTTATTGTACAATTCTCAAGTTATAATCGGCAGGGATGGAAGATTATTATTGTATATATTTGGGGAATTTTGTCATGAGAAGTGTCAAATGAAAATCCTAAAATACTCAGAGAATTCGTTGTGCCATAACCAAACTATCGAATCGACTTTATATTTTGCTAAGCAACTTTGAGGTTCGAACTGTTTTGGTTTTTTATATGTATTCTTGTGGTTATTGGTTATTTTTCTATTAAAATTATTGAAAATCGCACATATGTGTTATTATTCAGTTGAATGGTTTTACATTGATGATTGATTGGTG